>JBBPCX010064219.1:0-13988 GCA_037974365.1 Hydrocynus forskahlii | reverse complement strand
AAAATGACCAAAACATCAGCCAGAAAGCATAGGAACTGAGAAGTGGTCTGTGGTCACCACCTGCAGAACCACTCCTTACTAATTGCCTAAAATTTCCACCTGTTGGCTATTCCATTTGCACAACAGCATGTGAAATTGCTTGTCAATCAGTGTTGTTTCCTAAGTAGACAGTCTGATTTCACAGAAGAGTGATTGACTTGAAGTTACATTGTGTTGTTTAAGTGTTCCCTTTATTTTTTTGAGCAGTGTGTATTACACCAATTTGTATCATAAGAAACAAAAACAGAACAAGCTTCGCACTGTTCGCCCAAAGCTGAAGTCCTTCCTGTCTTCTAGACAGTGGAAACAATAGGAAAGAAGTCATGCTACGACATGAGAAGCCAGGAAAGTGAAGCAGAGCATGAACAGGTAAATTATTCAGAATTGGCTGTCTAGGGGATTTGTACAAGTCGGTAATCTGGACATTGATGAATTATTTTCATTATAAGGAGCTTGAATAATTTTAACTTGCTTGCAAGTCACTCCTGTATATATTACCTTTCCTGACTTTCGGAGGTACTCCCTCCTGTTTTGGAGCTTTAAAGCTTTTTTGCGAATTTCCTCCTCTTTGCCTGAGGCAGGGCAACTCTGCTGTGACACTGAAATAACATGAAATATTCTGATAATACACTCTATTTGATTTTTTATGTTGTGAATTGAAATTTTAAGCACTCATTGTGGTATACAAGTAAAATACTGTAAAGAAATGTGTGTCAGTGTAAGCCAGGGGTGTCCAAACTTTTTGCAAAGAAGGCCAAATTTGATCATGTGAAAATACACACTGTTATAAAACAATTTTTGTTGTTACAATTACATGGTAATGTAACCAAATATAAGACACTCAGGCAGACGTGAACAACTCTGAAAACACCATTCTGCCTTTCATTCTTATCTTATTCTTGTGACTCTGACGTCGACTATGCATGAACTGTATATATGTATATATATATATATATATATATATATATTTACATACATACAGTTAATGCATGTCCATGGTGTCTGTTTTAGTTAAGAGGACTTCTAAGTTGTCATCTATTTGTGTTACACCGGATTTGAGTTAAGTTCATCATGAGTTACAGTTGTCTGGTGTTTATGTTTAAGTAATGTCCTGTTTGTATTGGTTGGTGTTTCATGTGTGTGTATTTAGTTCAGTTTAGATTGGACCTCTGTGTTGGTCCACTGGCTTCATACTTAGTTTAAGTTTACTCCTGTCCTCTCTCAAGTATTTGGTTTTTTGTTTGTGTTTAAGCCCTCGTGCCTTCTTGTTTTGAAATAAAAGTAAAAAGATATGTAAGCCTGCATCTGCACCTCCCTTTGCTGCCTGGAGTCAGGCTGCATCCTGACAGTTACATGTACAATTTGTATTGATTGTGTATAAATTAATGTTCTAACAACATTTATGTGGATGCTTTGTGGATTTTTTTTTTTCAAACATGCACATGGGTGTACTCATAGGAAAAAAATGTCCGGCAGTATTCAAACCAGAGCTGCATCCTGCTCTTTGGCTTTCAAGTTTATTAGGTTCATAAGGGGGAAATGTTTTCCACAGCATCACAAAACTGGAGTAAATCACACATGCTCTCTCATGCCCTTTGGCACTCCTCCAGCCTTGTTCCGGTACTTTGGTTCTCAGGTCTACTGATCACCAGCTCCTCCCTGCACATCAGTCTCGTCTTTCCCACATGTGCCCCTTCATGGACTCATTAATCTCTCTGCATTTACAACCTCCCTCATTGCCTTTGCAAAAAAAGGCTTGCCAGAGTTCTTGATCCTGTTCATTGTTTATGTGCCAGTAATGTAACTGTTATTGTTTGTAATCTGCTTTAGCTCAATATTTAAGTGTACTTTTAAAAAGTAAAATTGATATGAAACATACTTTCATGTTTACAATTTATACATACTTTAATCCATACTAAATGTATTGTATTGGGAACACTTATGACAACTTCAGTGTAATTACGGTATAATCAATAGATTTAACATGCAATTAGATTACCACTCTACCAGCGCCTAAGGGTACTCATGCCCACATTGCTGGCTGTCGTCTGCTTGCTGGGTATCACTGCCAACCTCACCACCATGGGGGTCCACAAAGCCAAACCCTCCCGAATCAACAGACCTCTTCCACCTCATGCCGGCTGAAGGGCTACTCTTGACCTTTGCCGTGCTGTCACTGCTGCTTCTGCTTACTCATAAAACTGGAGAGGATGAAATGGGCCATTACAAAGAAAGTGGTAGGCACCTATGCTGAGTGTCCTCAACAACAATAACTTCTGTGGTAGCAAACCCTACCAAACTGGGTGGGTAAAGCTATGCCAGACCACAGGTATGATCTTTGTGATCTTCTGAAGATAAAGACAATGCTCAGCATTAAAGATTACCTAAGCAAGTGCTGAAAGCTGTGCTTTCAGAGCTTGCAGCCACACATTTGATAAATATACAGTAATGGAGCTTAGTTTAGAGACAAAATGTTCTTTTTACAATTACTGGGTAAGTATGTTAAAAGTATGCCCCACCTCCAGGGCTGGGGGTTTGAATCCGGGTCCTAATCTTGTGTCCGTGGAGTTTGCATGTTCTCCTCATGGTGGGGTGGGTTTCCTCCGGGGTCTCCAGGTTTCTCCCACATTCCAAAGGCATGCTGTCAGGAGAATTGATGGTTCTAAAATGACTGTGGGTGTGAGTGTGTGAGTAAAAGGTGTGCGTGTATTAAGTCCCTGTCTCGCACCTGTTGATCCTGGGATAGGCTCCAGGTACCCACGACCCCAGTAAGAATGAAGTGGTTACACCTAAAAGGCCTGATTTCACATTAGTGATACATCCCAGTCTCACATTTCAGTCCGCATGAAATATGAAATATGAATTGAAATGGTTATACAGTGTAGTGTTAGTACTTTTTCCTTCCATTCAGCAAGCTGGGTATTTTGTTCATGCATAAGTTGGTATTGTTTGTCTGTCTCCCACACACATGTACGTGAACACATAGCCGACAAAACTGCTGTGTTAATATGACCCAGTGTGTGGCTGGGGGCGAGGGGGTGTTGCTTCAGCGTTTGTGACGTGTCTGACCAGTCGCACTCTGTTAACCCCAAGGCCAGGACAAAGTGTCAGTGATTCAGCCCTGTTGGCCATTCTGCTGGTTTTTCATTATGCAGCCCACATAGAAAAGATAACAAGGGAACATACTAGTGAAGAAAACATTCGGGCCCAACGTGATGCATGTCCAAATTACATGGTAAAAAAGCTAAGTTGTTCTGACTGTGAATCAAGTATGTATAATAGCTGAAATTTCAATATTACATTCTCTCATCTTACATGTTTCGGAATGGAGTAGAGAAAAGGGTTCCTTAAACAACACCCATAACTATCTGTCTTCTTATTTTGGCTTTAGTCGCCTTGAATCAGCATGTGTTCCTTAACCAACTGCACTGATTTGAATATGTCAAGGTTTAATCCCAATGTTTTGTTTTTTTTGCAATGTTTAGTGTAAAAAACCTGAAGGGCTCAGTTTGATTGAAATAAAACTGTCATCTTTGATTGATTTGTGTTACCCTATCTTGAAATGAAATGGAAATTAAGTTATGAGTACTTGAATGAATAAATATAGTTTGTGTTTGTGTGGCATCCTCTGACCTTTTCAGATTTTGTAATATTCGTAAAATCTACTTGTCGTCTAAAGTGCAAATAGTGGAGCACTAGAAGTTGCCCTTAAAGTTGCCATAAATAGGAAAAAATGAAAACCTTACAGGCAGTGATCTTTATGGGACAGTTTCCCACCACAAAAATTCCAGTTATAATTTTCATTTCTGGCCCATACAATTCAAATTACAATTGTACAATCTATTAAAATTTTTAGGGATATTGTGGTGTGTTAACTCTGATGTTATTTGAATGTCAAAAGTGAATTTTTAAACCAGTATTATTTCCTTTCGGTTACATATTGCCCCTTATCTCCAGTTATATGTAGTTCCGGAACATGTTTTAATTCATCATCGCTGTCCATTTTACTGTCTACCTTTTGCACGTCAATTACGTTTTCAGTGATCACTGAACTGTGCTGAGACATCAAATAACCTCTGCAGTGGCTGCTCAAGCATACAAGTAGCACTCTGGACTGCTTGTCTCCAAAGGAAAAGTGTACCCTCAACACAATTTTCTATCCATCTGACACAAATCAAAGCATATGCTGACGCTCAAATATAACTTCACTCGCAGGAATTAACAAGAGGAAACTGCAACAACATAGTTTTCGTTATTGACTAGTTTATTAGTGATTAATGTTTAGTTAACTGAATTCAAACCTATGGAAACCTCATGACGGGTGTGGGGATATGGGGTGCCGTTTGTAAAAACAGCTTAACAAATTTAGAGGTGTCATTTTTTCATCATTTAGCGCAATTTTCACACATTTAGAGCTAAATGTGTTTAAAAAACAGCGTTACATTTTGGTACATTTTTTTGCTGCGTAAATGTTAAATGTTAAATTTAAAAGTTAAATATAAATCTAAATGTTAAATATAAATCTAAATGTTAAATCTTAAATCTAAATGTTGTTCTCTAAATGTGGGATTTAAATCTGGCACTTTTACAAACACCGACGCTAAATGTGGGATTTTTGAGCTCTAAATGTTGAGCTCTAAATGTTAAGAAGATATTCTAATTGGCCACGCCCCGTGATTACAATTGGCTGTTACTTAGAAGGGGGCTGGACCGCATGCTGTGATATCCCCTCACCAACATGGAGGATTTGCCTTAAATGATCTTAAATCTAAATGTTAAATGTGAAAAATATCTGCGAACGAACTCTGCTGCAAAGTCCACTCTTCAGTCTAAAGTCTAAGCAGGCCCTCCGCTTACAGGGGCCAGTACAATTACTCCACGCTCCATGGAGCTCTCTCACTATGACGAAGCCCTCGCGTTCACGCCTGCAGATACACAGGAGGAGAGAACACAGGATAAGCACACAGTCAAACACCAAGCCAAGATCTTGCCCAAGGTTCCAGCTTAACGAGGCTTGGATGGGTGAAGGAGCCCTCCACGGCCACTGGAGAGGCCGCTGAAAGAGAACGGGAAAGTCCATGGTGTGCGCTTCTTCTCTCCTTCCTACTGAAGCAATGAAAACACATAAACCGAGAATGAGAAACCTTTCTCTAGAAACCCTGAACCCAAACCAAAACTGCAGGTTGATAATGGGTGACCATGCAATGATTCTGTGGATTGGCTGGGCTTTTAAACACACACACTCACGCAGACAGCCAATCACACAACACGGACAATAACGCAACCACTTTACTTAAAAACAAGACTGGTAGACATGTTGTTAGGCACCTAGCAACCCAGCTCATTAGCTAATGAAGCTCCTCACTCTCACCTGGGTTGCCTAGGCACCCAACGACCACACACGACAACCCATGACATCACACACTTGTGCTCAGAGCCGTGTACCTCCTAGTACCTGGGCGGCGGTCTTCATTGGGGGCGTGACCATCTCTGAGAACAGGACCTGTTGGTGCTTTTATGTGACAACAAGCAGTAATTTTTCTCCAAGATGTTCTTCATTCAAAAATGTTATTCAAAATAATATTACACCAAGAACATCAGACTCACATCAGACATGGCCTGATGCTACTTTGTTGCGAATTTTCCTTATCGATCTTAAATCATTATCATAATGTGTATCAATATGTGCATTTTTATCTTGCATAATGATGTGCAGTGGTCTACCGTGTGCAACATTGTGCAGTGTTCTTATCAGGTGCTAGAACATTATCATTATGTGCACTACTCATGTCAACATTACTTATCTATTACTGATCTCTATTACAACTCCTAACCACATAATTTTCCTAACCAAATAACTGTCAGATGCTTATCAGTAATATTCATACCCCAGCGTTCATGTGTATAGCAGAATGCTTTTCATAATGAGGTTTTTCTAGATTTTTTATTGGATTTTTTTTAGACATATTTTATATTGTTCTTGTTTCTGTGATTCTATGACTGTGCATAAGCAATTTCCTCTGGGATCTTTAATGTTTTCTGATTCTGATACTCATTCTGATACTGATTTACAAAGGACAGTTAAGGAAATCTGTGTTCAAGCCCGTACAAGTCCAGTGACAGCGTCAAGAAAAATAAGTTCCAACCAGTAAGAAGAAACTATGGCCGCCCTGTGATTACCTGGTGACCTGACTAGGATGTTTCTCCACCTGTCACCCTATGACCCCTAGAATAGTCTCTAATAACCCCCACAAGTAAATGAATGAGTGTAAAGTGACCATTCTGTCACACGTGAACACACCACAGCTTGAAATTCTTTCTCTGTATTTAACCCATTCACAACGCGAAGCAACGGGCAGCCAGGAACACAGCGCACAGGTGTGGGGACGCTGCCTTGCTCAAGAATACCTCAGTGGTGCCACTAGCAGTCTTGGGACTTAAATTCAACAACTTCCTGATCACAGGGCGAACGTCCTAACCACTAGGCCACCAGCTGCCTCCGAGTGAAGAATGAATAAAAAATGCATTGAACCAAATTGTTAGACATAATTCAGATATTCAGATTAACCTGTAAAAAAGAAATGACAGAAAGACAGGATCAGTGGGACTCAAACAGGGCTGTCCTAGTCCTCTGGGGTGCTACAGGGGATACCAAGAGATTACAGTACAGAAAAAAATTCAGTCACTTAGTCATTTTTAATTTTGTTAATGAATCAAATGTGTTCAGGCCATGACTAAAAAAGTGCCAGTGTCAGAGAACAGTGCCACATATTTTAAATGAGGCCTGCAGAAGGAGCCAGTAAATTAAACAAGGTTAGGGTGGTTGCATGTTTGGGGCACTAAGTGAGGGGCAAGTGGGGCGCAGTGGCCCTAACTATCCACTATTCAATTAGTGATTTAACCATTACGGTAATAAATCAGAATAAATAGAGTACAATATAGGGATCTCCCTTTCTCTCCCTCTGAACTTTGTGGTTTACATTCAACAGGTAATTTTAATTTTGTTTGTGTTGTGCTGCAAAAACTAAAGAAGCAACACTGGTAATACAAGCCTTTGCTAAGAAGATGAAGTTAAATGGACATGAAAGAAGTACAAAGCAGCATGAACAGTTACGTTAAGGATTGTAGGAAGGAGTGAAGCATGGGGAGTGCTAATCTCACAACTCTACTTGTCTCATGGTTAATCATTCTGGACCGTCTGTCCTGTCTGTGTATGTGTGAGAGGAGGAGGAGCAGGGCCGAGGGTGGGGATGGTGGTGGTGGGGTGGGGGGGAGTGTTCTTTTGATAAAGCCTCGAGCCACAGGAGTCTCTCAGGGGTCTCTCGCTTTGAACCAAAACATTGAGTGCTCAGCCCTTGCAAGGGAAAGGCGCTTTTTCAGAGAACTTCATTGAAAGGACCTATCTGACATTTACAAAATATTAATTACATTAGATATTTGGCCTCAGTTGTGAAGTGAACCTAGTTCAGCTGCAGTCTTTGAAATAAGAATTGTTGTGCTGCAGAACACCCTAATGACAAAAGGAAAAAGCATAGTTAGTCAGTAAACATTAATTAAGGCGCAAAATTAGGTTCCTCATCAGGGAAACACATCAGACAGGCAAGTGTTTAGTCATGAGCATCCATGAGCAGTCTGTGGCACAGTTCTCAGTGGAGAGGGACATTCTGGATGTGATCACACTGGATGAGGTGGCCCTTCGGCAGACTGGCTGCAGAGGTCCCTCCTTAAAAGAGAAGCTGAAAGAACCTCTGAGGTAGGACAGATGCATATCTTATTTTGGGGGCATATCTTATTTTTTGGGGGCATCTTTGTGGAATTTTAGAGGACAGCAAAAAAATGTGGAATGCTGCTGTCCTTGAGGTTTGAGAATCACCTTCATGGACAGAGTAAATTTAATTGCTAGTACGTCCATACACATACTTCAGTTATAATGCAATATGAAAAATGACAAACACAGTCTTTTGAAAAAGAATGCATGGATGGCCATTTGATGTTATGTTAACTCTTTGGTAACACTGTCCTGCTCAGGTGATTCCATATCAGGTCCTGCCTGGTGCTCCTTGGTGCTCTTTTGACTCCTCTTGGCACCTCTTTCTCATTATCATTAGTTCTTAAGCTTGATTCATGAACTCATAAAATACAAACTCATATATTTCTGTTTTCCTCAGTCTTACAAAACTTATACTAGCTTGCTTTATTCCTTCTTGTTGATCATATCTGTGTAACAGTGGTTAGGAAAAGAGCGCAGAGTCGCCCCAGTCCACAGGCCCCAACTCTGCTCCAAGTGGAAAGGGGGCAGTTGGTTGATGCTCTTATCCAGAGGGACCCCCCCCCCCCGCACCCCATCCTGCATAGTCATTTTCCTGCACGCACTTCATTCAACTAATGAGCTAAATAACAAGCCCTTCCAGGTCCATTCGTCTTGCCTCTGACTCCCAATGCATCACACTCATAATTAAAGAGGTTGCACAGTGCAAAAACTTGGCTTTATAATTATTCACAAAATAGCTTGTAATGAAAAAAGTTTTACCCACAAACATGAGCATCATTTGGAAATGTGTCTTTTCTTAAGGATGAAAGTCAATGTCAAAGAACTCCAAAGGAGCAAGGGACTTGTGTTTTAATACCTAGAGTCTCTTACCGCTTCTGTGGATAGCCTGAAATTCACCTTGACAGAACTGTGCATGTTTGTCAAGGCTCTCTGCAGTGAGATGGATGTCTTCGGCTTGCTATTGCTATCAATGTTTGCTTCCTGGACAATAAACAGGACTCCATCCGACTCCAGCAAACTACTCAGCGTGAGTTCAGAGACTGCTTGTGTTTTTGGTTTTACAAACACGTGGGTCAGTGACAGCATTCTAGAAACGGCTACACGGATTAGCAACATGCTAACATGCGGCAGTGACTGTAATATGGAACAGAGTAGCAGGGCTGTGTGTTTACATCAGCACTAACTTGTGTATGAACACAATCCATCACACTCAGATCCTCAGATCTGCCTCAATCCATCACACTCAGATCCGTCATCATGAAATGCTTCAAGAGGCTTGTCATGAGGCACATAAAACCACAGATCCATCGCTAAGAAAGACCACCAGTGTCTCTACTTCCTGCGGAGACTGAGGAAAGTGCACCTCCACCGAATCCTCACCACATAGTTCAGAGGAACTAAAAAGAGCATTCTCTGTAGCTGCATCACAGCCTGGTATGGGAATTGTAACGTTTCAAATCTCAAGACCGTACAGAGGATAGTTGAGGACACCTGAGAAGATCATCAGGGTCTGTCTCCTCTCGTCACAAGCTGCATCCACAAAACCACCAGCATTGTGGATGACCCCACTCACCCCTCTCCTCTCCCTCCTCCCATCAGGCAAAAGGTTCTGTAGCAAACGAGCCCCCACTGCCTGAATGGGAAATGGTTTCTTCCCTCAGAAGATTCCATTAGATTCCTCAACCAGAACTGAAACATAAACTGTACTCCCCCCCACACACACACAACTAACACACCCCTCCCCTGAACTTCCCTCTCCTCCTTCTAACACACTACATATGCATCTTTTCTGCTGGCAAAAAAATCTAACAACTCAGACTTTAAGTACCCTTTTATTACACTGCACATTCTCTGTCCTGCCGCTGCTTTATTTGCACAATTATATTTATTGATGTCTACCTCTGTTCTGCAGTTTTGCACATGTAGCTCTCTGTTTTGTGTGAGCAACTCTCTGCTGCTTGAATACAGTATTTCTCATAATACTGTATTCATTCAGACTAGTGTGATAGCTAATGTTGACTGAACTAAATGTTGTCTTGTCTGGTGGTTTTGTTGCTCTTGAGGGTTTTTTGACACTCTCTTTTGTCCTGTCTGCTCTTAAAAGTGTAAAGTGACTATGTTGTCATACTTGAACACATCACAGGACAGAATATTTCTCTGCATTTAAACACATTCACCAAGTGAAGCAGTGGGCAGCCAGGAACACAGCACCCGGGGAGCAGTGCGTGGGGACTGTACCTTACTCAAGGGAACCTCGGAGGTGCCACTAGCAGTCCTGGGATTCAAACTCACAACCTTCTGCTCACGGGAGCATCGCCATAACCATTAGGCCACCCGCTGCCCCAATGAAGACTTGTGGTCTTGTAGTGTTCTTTTCTGCTCTTGTGTTGCACAGTGATACTGAAGGTATGTTGTTTCATTTCACTGTGTACTGTGTGTGTATGGTTGAAATGACAATAAACCTACTTGACTTGACTTGGCAGATCTAGGGGTGGGGCCAGAGGCGCACTGGCCCTTGCTGAAATCCCTAAAGTGCCTCTGTCCTGTCACTAGTTGACTCAGTTCCAGGATTTCCCTGGTTGAATCTTTACAGATTCATACACATCACAGACTGTGGCACTTCATACACTTGTATGCAAGTGATGATGCATTTATATCATGTGAGAGATGTAGATTAGGAAATGAATTATACGATTATTATGTATAGTATTTTTAAAGCAAGCTACTACATCACCCGTTAGTTAACTTTCCTTTTTGTTTGGAATGTGTCATGTCTGTGGACTGTGATGGTTGGCGGCCACTAGAGGCTGCCTGGGTTTTTGTATTGCGTTATTCCTGAGCACACCAAGTTTGAGTTTTAGCTGCCGGTGTGCTCAGGAGAAAGTATGTTTGTGTTTTGATTGGGTTTTGGGGCTTTGGCTTTTGTATTTAAGTTAATTAGTGACAGACCTGAGTTGTCGGTCCACCGTCATTTTGGCTCGTTGTGTTTCTCCTACTCCTTTTGTTTTGTATGGGTTACTGTAAGACTATAATTTTGTGTTTATATGTAAAATTTAACCTGATAACACATGATAACATTTTACAAAATGTTTTACAAAATATTATTATTAATGATATTTGTTTTTCAAAGAATTATTTCATAAACTTATTGTCATGTAATAATAACATCACAATATTACTACTACTACTACTACTACTACTATAACTACTACACCCTTCTGTCATGTCTGTACCCGCTTGGTCACGCGCCCAACGGAGTCTTTCGCCTGAATATAAGGGGGATTATGGCTCTGGACTATCAGGTGACGTCAGGGGTAAGGTTTGTATGGTGGTTTGGCATCTAGACAACCCAGGCGTGAGTAATAGGACTTCAGGAGCTCGATTACTGGGTTACTAGGTGCCAAACGACAAGTCCGCCTGTATTGTATTAGTTTGCGTAATTGGTGTAATGAAACATGTCGTATGATTGGTTGTGTGTGTGTGGAGGGGTGTATAGGCCGGCCGCGCCCTATAATCAGTGCGTGTTCACCCAAACTCTATCTTGGAAAGTCGGCAGGAGAATCTTGGCACGCAAGGGCTGGGTTGCAACGGAAGGTTTGAACTCAGACTCGGGATTCAAAAGAAGCAGTGTCTGTGAACCTGTCTCCTCTATGTTTACAGGCTTGACTCCTTGAGCAGACGCAGTCGCGGGGAATCCACAGAGAGTGGAGAACTAAATGTCACATTCAGTGTGACAGTAAAGACGGAGAGAAGAGGGTTCCGTGGCAAGATCCCTCTTCAAAGCTTATGTTTGAGTTTTTTCAGAGTGAAGGTCCTCTGATGTTGTTTTGAAACATTTTGCCATTAAAAGAAACTGTATTACTCAGAGCTGACTCCTGCCAGTGTGTCCTTCCATAGACCAGCCTGACACCTTCACATTCTGATGTCACAGTCAATTCAATTCAATTCAATTTATTTCGTTGTGTTTCTTACTCAGTTTAAGAAAACTGGCTTCTTGCTTCAGAAAAAGCACACGACAATGAGATACATATTTTTTGCACACTTATGTATACCATATTTTTTGCAGAAGAAAAAGAAACAATACTTCCCCAACAATTTTTTGTGAGATTTGTGCAGTGTGAGAGCTGGTTTAACCATCAGCACACTTACTGCTCTTACAGTGTTAACCTTTTCACAACAACTTCCATTCTTTAGTAAGGCACCAATAAGGGTTAAAAACTGTGCTTGAGACTTTGGGGTGGGCGTCATTAACCATGCACTGACAGCTGTGGCGTTCTCCAACGTTTGATATGATTCACATTCTTTTACCCAAATAGTTGACTGGAATAGACTGAAATAATCTTTCTGCAATGTCTGTTTTACTGACTTTAGGTACCTTAACTTTTTTAATTGTTTTTTTTTCACCTTAAACTGTGCACCTGTGACAGCCTAGTGGACACACAGCATCCTAACTGCTGCCCCATTTAAGGTAGAACAGAAACTATAGAAAACATTCAGCATGGTTGATTCTTCCCTCCTTGCTGACTAAAAACAAAAACACTTTTTGAATAGATCTGTGGCTGCACTTTCTCATGACATGGCTTATTTAGGTCCAAGTTATGTCTACGACGTAGTATGATAACTGACAATATTTATTTGTAGTTCAGTTATGGGTACATAATTCGTTGCGTCCTGAGTGCATGTGAGTTTCTAGACAGTTTGAATACATAATTCATATCTCGGTCTTGTGCAGATGTTCTGTTAGCAGCCTGAAGAGGTGTATTGTAGCTTGGCTTCCAGTTCTGTCTTGGCTTCCCTACTATCCAATCCGGCAGAACGCTGTTGGTGACCTCATTTCTGGAGTCAGTGTTGGAATCCTACACCTGCCACAAGGTCAGTCTACAATTCACAGCCATATATACACCAATGCACACACTCATATCTCACTTTCATCAGTTCAGTCACAGCTGCAAGATAATTCTGTATGTATTATTTTCCTTGTGTGTGTGTGTGTGTGTGTGTGTGTGTGTGTGTGTGTGTGTGTGATGTGTCCTCAGGTATGGCCTATGCTCTCCTGGCCACTGTTCCACCTGTGTTTGGTCTTTACACATCCTTCTATCCTGTACTTGTTTACTTCATCTTTGGAACTTCAAGACACATCTCTGTAGGTGAGAGAGAGAAAGAATGAAATTATATAACCTTAAAAATGTTTTGTTTTTTTATTGTTTTAATCCATTTAGAAGCCCCAACAGCTTCTTACACTGTTTTCATGACAGTACTAATATCCCATAGACAGACTAAAACTCACATTCACAGTCAGCCACACATCTAGGACTGTGGTTTTTGTCTCACAAAATTACCACTCATTGTAAATCAAGTCATGACCTGTTGATTCCACTGCCACAACTTAATTATACTGGTGACAAGACAAACCAAGGTCTAAAATCCTGACCTATGGGATAGGTCAGCTACACTATATGGACAAAAGTATTGGAACACCTGACCATTCCACCAACATGGACTTCAAACACTGCAAACACTGCATTCTATTCCATAGACTTTAATATGGAGTTGGTCCCCTATGCAGCTATAACAGCTTCCACTCTTCTTGGAAGACTTTCCGCAAGATTTGGGAATTTCTGTGGGAATTTTTGCCCATTCATTCTGTAGAGGTCAGACACTGATGTTGGACAAAAAGGTCTGGATCACAATCTCCGTTCCAGTTCATCCCAGAGATGCTGGATGGGGTTGAGGTCAGGGCTCTGTGTGGCCAGTCAAGGTCTTCCACACTGAACTCATCCAGCCACGTCTTTATGGAGCTCGCTTTGTGCACACAGTCATGCTGGAATAGAAAAGTTGGAAACAAGGCATTGTCCAAAATGTCTTAGTCTGCTTGACTGTGGCAATGAGTATGATTGAAACATCTGAATTCAACAATTAAGAGGTGTGTTGCTGTGGTTTTGTCCATATATTTTGTCTATGTAGTAAAATCCATTTCAATGTATTCTATTATAATAGCATGACATTATAGTGAATATAACTACACTGCTCAAAAAAATAAAGGGAACACTTAAACAGCACAATGTAACTCCAAGTCAATCATACTTCAGTGAAATCAAACAGTCCACTTAGGAAGCAACACTGATTGACAATCAATTTCACATGCTGTTGTGCAAATGGAATAGACAACAGGTGGAAA
>JBBPCX010064208.1:0-13988 GCA_037974365.1 Hydrocynus forskahlii | reverse complement strand
GAGGAAGACCTGCGTCGAGTCTCTTCTCAGTCTCGGCCCCCCAGTGGTGGAATGAACTCCCTTTTGCAATCAGATCTGCGGAGTCCCTCTCTGTCTTCAAGCGTCGTCTGAAGACTCACCTCCTCAAGAAGCACCTTGGTGACTAACCAGTCCTCTAGTTTATCTCTTTTTCATCATTTTCTTTATATTTAAAAAAACCTCTGGCACTTACCCCTCTTAACTGTTTTCCTTACTTGTGTATTAACCTCTGACTTTTTTCTTTTGACAGGGTTTGTAAAGGTGTGTAACTTAGCTGACAGTAACTTGGTAAAAAGCAGGTGTTGATTTAAGTCTAGCTTTACAGGTATGAAGAGCGTATGTAGACGACTTAAGCACTGATGCACGTCGCTCTGAATAAGAGCGTCTGCTAAATGCCGTAAATATACAGAAAGTACTGTAAAATCCAAGGTGGGGCCTCCATGGATCAGAGCACATCTCACAGATGTCCTAAAGCAGAGGTCCCCAACCAGCGGGCCGCAGACCGGTATCGGTCCGTGAGTGATTTGGTACAGGGCCGCACAGAAAGGCAGAATAACAAATATTTTATTGATGATCAGAGTCTGAAAGATCTTTTATTTTGAAAAAATGCTCATCTCTGTCACGTGTTGCGGTACATCAAAAATTTAGCAGACAGGTTAGCAAAAATGACAACATCTGTAAAAATCAGCATCTTTGGGGAGCTTCTTTGGAAAGGCCCAAGGAAGAGACAGAAGAAGAGCCTTCGAAATCCAAGACATAGAGAGCTGCATTTAACAGACAATATCAGAATTCCTACTTAAAATACTAGCTCCCACTACTTCAGCGGAATGGAGAGTTGAATTTTAATGCATTTTGTTTTTAGTTTTTTCTATACCGGTTCATGAAAGTATTGTTTTACAGGAAACTGGTCTGTGGCGCAAAAAAGGTTGGGGACTGCTGCTCTAATGGATTGAGATCTGAGGCATTTGGAGGCCAGCACCCTGATCTCTTTCTCAGGTTCCTCAAACAGAAGATTATTTGCAGTGTTGCAGGGCACTTTATCCTGCTGAAAGAGACCACTGCTGGTCCATGTCAAAGTAACATCCACATAAATGCATGACCCCTTGTTCCAATGCTACATTTTCCTGTTCTGAAGCACAAATTCCCATTATAGATGCTTTCAGTGGCAGACGGGGTTAATAATCTGACCCTCTGTGGTCTATTTACTCCCCACACACATTAAGGAGCCTTGGGTGCCCATGACCCTGTCACCAGTTCACCAGTTGTCCTTCATTGGTACACTTTTGGTAGGTTTTAGCCACTGCAAACCAGGAACAGCCCAAAGGTTCTGCTGTTTTGGAGATGTACTGTCCCAGTCTTGTAAACATTACAATTGGGCCTTTGTCAAGGATGCTAAGATCTTTACTTTCATCCGTTTTTCCTGCTTCCAAAACGCCAACTGACTGCTCACTTTCTCTAAACTGACTGTTCACTTTCTCTAAAACTGACTGGTCACTTGCAGCCTAAAATTTCCCACCTCTTGACAGGTGCCACTGTAATGAAATTTCGTGATATTCACTTCATGTCAGAAGTTTTAATATTGTGGCTTATCTGTACTTTTTGTTGTGATTATGAGGCTCCTGGACCTCAAGAGCAACACATCCTATAGTCTAAATTAGACTGAAGGCAGTGATTGTTTACATGGTACACCATGAAAGGTCACGCCCATGAAACATACTGTTCCTTCATCCTGTCAGACTGGATCCCTTGACTGGAACTTTTAAAGTTGCAGCAGATTTCACTGGCCTTGTCCAGCATGAGTAATTGTAATGTAGACTAATTCATGTTAATAAAGTAAAATAGATATCATTACTCACAAATGCTGATGTGCTAATCTGGAGCTTCCAGCATGGGGCAAAGCATCTAGGATTTAATTTAATTCTTCATATGACTACTGCTGAGAATAAGCTTCCGTTTTGAAGGCTTTAATTTAAAAGGGAACGCATCAGGAAGATCAGAACCGCACACTCATTGCAAATTGTGGGATTTCAGTTAATCAGGGGCCTACAGAAATGAATTAATCAGGCTATGCTTCCGTCACACTTTTCTATTCTGAAATTCAATAGAAGGATATTCAATAGAGTCAGAGTTGGTGTGACAAGTTGGTGAACTAAGTGCAAAACAAATTTGTTTTCTTTCTGTAAGAAACCCCAAAATCTGTGGATTAAATTACCCCAGAGGAGCTTGCGGCAGATGTTATTGAAAACACTCAAATCCTCATGAGGTGAGCTGGAAATGTCAAGGCTATGAAAGACCAAACAAACTTGAGGCTGCAGTTCAAGTGGGTTGAATTTCTACACCACTATGAGGATGCTGCGCCATCCGGGCTATTTTTCAAGGACCACCAGAATATCCTTCACAGTGTAATGTCACACATACTCCTTTATGTATGCATCTGACTTATATGAAATTATATTTTCTGCAGTTTTTTTTAACCTTTTTTTCTCATAAACTTTCTTTAGGTCCGTGTAAACTAACATTCCTCCTGGAGATCCACATTCCTGCTGAATTTAGTTCCATCTCTAACATGCTTCTCCCCTTTACCTAGTACTAATACATTTGATCCAGCCAATCAAGGTTTCCTGAAGAAGTTATTTAGCTCTAGCAGGTTGCAGGCAGGAAGATAGATTGACTGCAGTCAGTGCGGGATTTGGCACCACTGGTTCAAGTCAGCTCAAGAAAAGGCACTCTCAAGAGAATAGCCTCATTTTTCATTGGCAGTGCAAGAAGCAACATCTTATCACACAGAATTGGCAGTGTGACAGTTTGTGCTATTCAAATGTCTGAATTTTTGAATGAATAATTCCCAAGCAGCAACAATTAGTCGTAAATAAACACAAATTCACAAGAGCTTTAAAGAGTGCTTGGATAACATACTAGCATTTTATTTCACTGTTATGTGTACAACATTTACTTCTAAGTGGCCTTTTTTAACTGACCAAGTGGCAAGCTAGCAGTATTTTACTTTTACTTTCACACTCTGGGTTTACCTTAAACAGACATTTGAAGCATTTCTTTGTAACTTGGCTTGGTAACTGACTACAGCAGTTTTACTATACTGGGCTGAGGACCTCAAATTTAAATGGACAAAGAACAAACACAACACAGATTCTATTCAATGGAATTTACATATTTGAGTAACCTCATGATCTCCTGGTGATGGGCCCAAGCTTGAATTGTTCTGACCTTCTATAGCCCATACTGACCTGTTTTCTGACCTAGTAATGTGACTCTGTGTTCTTGCACATTCACCCCAAATCATCTATCAAATTGTCTTTACCACTGTAAGGTTCTTTTGGGCCTCAAGAGTGATTTTTGTTAAGTCAAGAAGGTGTTTATTGTCATTTCAACCATCCACACAGTTCACAGTGAAATAAAACGACTTTCCTCCAGAGCCATGGTGCAACACATCAAGAACAGAAACATCATAATGCAGGACAGGAATACACACCATGCAGGACAGGAATACACAAAGAGAGCAAAGAGACAGAGAGAAGGCAAGAAAACACAAGAGCAATGATATAATATTGCAGCGCAGCTGACTGGAGCAGTAACAGTCCTAATTTGAATGTCCTGCCCTTCAATATCAAACCTACACCAACTCTAGCCAGCCTTAAAAAGCTGCTAAAAACTGCACTATTCTCCTCCGACTTCTTTTAAATATTTGCACTGGTACTGCACTTTCCGTTTTCTTTTATGTATTCTTTAATTTCTTTTATCTCTCCCATTAACCACTAGGCAGCTGGGTGGCCTAGTGGTTAGGGTGTCGGCCCTGCAATCAGAAGGCCGTGGGTTCAAATCCCAACTGCTAGTGTCACCACTGAGGTACCCTTGAACAAGGGGCTCCATTTTTGGCGGCAGTCCCCAGCTTCACTTGGTGAATGGGTTAAATGCACAGAAAGATTTTCACATTGTTCACATGTGCCTTTAAAAGGTTAATAAATTACATTTGATTCTATAGTTTCATTTTCTTCTCTAGCTCTGTAAAGCACATTGAATTACATTTTGTGTATGATAATGTGCTACAAATAAACTTTAGCTTGAATACAGTATTATGGCAGATACTAGCATCGGAGTCGTTAAGAGTGCAGAAATGCAAAGATTGACATAGACAGCAATAAAATATGTACAAAAATATCCATGAATAGCAGCAACGGCAATAGAGAATGTGCAGTATATAATTAATAACAGGCATTTCCAGTGGCATTTGGTTTTTGTTTGTGGTTCACTGTGTATGCATGTTGTGTTTAGAAGCTAGCAGTTCAGTTCAGGAGTGTGTTTATGTGTGCGTTCAGTTTATGATTCTGTTCTGTATTGTTTTTCTCCAAAGAAATATGTGCAATCAACTCTATGATGCCTGTAGGCAACCACATGGTCCCCAGTACGTCGCTGCTAACCAGACTGTTTGAGTATATGTGCTGCAACTACATGTGCTGACCGAAGAAGAATGTGTTCATATGGTGATAAATTAGAGTCTGGGCAAGGTGGGCGCTCACAGGGGAAATCCGAGTGAAGCCCTTTTCGGACAGCAAAATCTGCTGCAGTTAATGGATGTGTTGGAAAAGCCTGATTCTGCTGGGTGGAGATGTTTGAGCTATACAAAGTTAATGCGCTCTAACCTCACTGACTGCTCTTAAACGAGCCAGCTCAAGCGCACCAATAAGAGTAAAGCGTCCCAGCATGTGTTGATAGTGTGCGTGCGATTTAAAAGATGAAGAAACATGACAGCTGTTGGTAAAAAAAATCTCATGGGGGCATGGGCCGTTAAAGCATTGGCACCAATGACTTATTGCTTTAAACCCAAACTTTAGACAAAAAGGCCGCACAGTCACACTCTAACATGGCTGTGGAATTGAAAAGCTTAGAGCTGTTGCTGGAAATGAAAGTCTGCTCAGAATCTTGAATGAATACCAGCAGCAGAGTCGCTTCTCCCAGAGGAGTGGCCGGAGAAATTAGTGTTGTAATTCTTATGAAAAAAATGCACTACAACATCTTGCCAGATCTTTGTTTTGAGTTCATTCACACAATTCAGAGAGCCCATTAAGCACTTTTAAAACTTCTGTTGGCTTGGCTTGACTTGAAAACCACTAAATTGTTCAGGATAACATTGTACAGAACCCAAAATGACTTCTGGTTTT
The DNA here is from genome assembly GCA_037974365.1 of Hydrocynus forskahlii. Lineage (NCBI taxonomy): Eukaryota > Metazoa > Chordata > Actinopteri > Characiformes > Alestidae > Hydrocynus > Hydrocynus forskahlii. The sequence continues at coordinate 8,793 of JBBPCX010064208.1, read as the reverse complement.
ACCAAAAAACTGATAGTAACAGCCTGGCTGGGAGAATTCACTTTATTTGCTCCACTGTAGATGTTCTATAGATGCCCAGCTCAAGAGGTTGAACTAATTATCTATTAAACGCAACTTTAAGTTGAATATAAGTGATTCTTTTACATCTTATGCCAAACCTAACCCTAACCCAAGTCTTAAATTCAATTCTAATCTTAATTTAAATCCTACTGCAGTTGGATAATAATCCAGGAAGTTTGGTAATAAAAGTACCTGTAAATAATCCATAGGGGGACCTCAAAATAAAGTGTGACTGAATTTAGGATGTAATAAAATGCAAAATAAGACCTGATCCCAGATGCTACCACAAAAACAGTAGCAGGGTTATTAGCGCAGCCTCACACCAGGTTGACTGGAAAGAGCTCGAGCATGTTTGACCCCCAGTGTCCAGTCCATTTAACAAATATGGCAGCAAAGGAATGATTTTGTTATTTATTATTATAAATATTTATAATGGAATTTGATATTGGTCAGTTTGTTATTTGGGACTATCTTCATGCTTGTGGATGGGGTGGTGATGGACTTGTGGATAGGATACTAGCCTCTGGACCAAGAGGACATGGGTTCGAATCCTACCTTCAGCGCACCACCACTGTGTTCCTGAGCAAGACCCTTAACCCCAAGTTGCTCCAGGGAGACCCCTGTAGTTAGGGAATGGAAGTCGCTTTGGATAAAAGCATCTGCTAAATGGCATAAATGTAAACATGGACCAAAGAAACACTGAACGATATTATGACAAGCTGAAAAAAATGTGGTTTCGGTATCTGAAGGGTGGGTGTGACATCTGTCAATCTGGTATCTTATCAGATTTAAATATAAAGCAGTGTTTGATGTGAGTGTGGTTGGGTCCGGAACATTAAACAAAGGTCACTGAAGGAGGTGCACAATCATCCTGTGACACATTCTTGGAGTAAAAAATTCTTTCATGATCCTGTTTCTATGCAAATCAGAATAGTCTGACGTTTATACTGCAAAACACCACCTTCATGACACAAGTTTGAGTTTCCCTCTGTAAACTTTCCTTTGTTCTATTCAATATTGTGATGCACTGAAAATACATTTTCTGGACAAAAAACAAAGGCGTAAAGTAAAAGAGAAGATTTTTTTAGATACAATTTGTCATGTTGTTAATGATTTTAAATGAATGTAATAATCCTGAAGATGCTTCAAAGGCAATAATTGCTGTCCTGGGAAAGAGAGCTTGAAAAGGACTAATTTAATTTTAGGCAGCCCCCTAAATAATACTGAAATAATGTTGTATTCTATTTTTCTGTTCAAGTAATGTATTATTACAGAACATTAATAATCTGTTAGAGTACCATACACTGGCATAATAACAGGTACTGTCCTGGTACATTTTAGTATTCCAAGGATCAAACAGCATAAATGTACAAGGATCAAACAACTCAAAATGTACAACATGGCCCTCAAAGTTCAATAGTGAACTTTAAATGAGTTTCAAAGGTGTACTACGTTCTGTTTCTCAGGGAAAAGGGGCATTTATGAACTTGTTCAGAATGTTACTATTCAAGAGTCAAGATAGAGTGTGTGGAGTCAATGCAACTTTAACAAAAAATGTAACTAACAAACTTATACCACGAACTGCACTGTCTGGTTCCCGAGGAAACTCATGCAATGAACATATCACATACTAAATTAAGGTCATGACATCAAGCGTTTTTATGAATTTTCCCATTCTTATTCTTTGTTAGATGTCACTGTAGGCATATTTAATCTTCTGCAATTTTACTCTGCTGACATTTTCTGCTGTTTCTCTTTTTCAGTCAAAAACCAAATGTGGCACTTTCAACCATTTTGCCTAAAAAATTCATATGATGTCTAAGTCTATCGACTGCACACAAATTGGTAAACAGGAGGGATGTCTCTTCGTCTTCACAAAAATGCAGCCCTTTTACCTTTTATGAACTACAGAAAATATCACAAAATCCCTTGTGCAAGTCAGTCGAGTGGACCAAGTGTTTACGTGTCCAAATCTATCTCAAAGAGTCAGGCCCAGTTACTGACATGGACCACAAATTTGGCTGGTAGGGGTGCCATAAAGGGTTCTTTGAGTGATGCCATAGGAGACCTATTTTAGTTCCCTAAAGAACCACATTTGAAAAGAAACATGTAGCCAAGCCCATCTCCACTTATTCTGTACCGTATTGTCGATGCCTGACACATCTGTGCCTTCCTTTAACAGAAGCTCGTCCATGCTGGCAAAACCGAAAGCAAATTGCCGCGCACGCGCACGCTTTACGGACTGTTTATATAGCCACGTTTACAAATAGCCTAAACTCATTTTAAAGCAGGCTGAATACTGCAGACTGTTGCTTATAAAGAGTGATGCTCCAATCTACTTTAGGCATGCACTTCGGCCATACCTGTCAAATTTCAACATTGAAAATAAGGGATTTTTCTCAAGATCCCGACCCAAATTATGGGAAATTTAGAGCAGCTTCCCATTGCCATTCCTCTGTCAAGCGCAAGAAAACGGACTCCAAAACTGCTGTTATTTATTTATTTTTAACGGAGCATAAGCTCTCGCAGCACTTGCGACACCAGAGCCAGTGTCCTGAATCTTGAGCTTCGGAATTTTGGCTTTTTTATCTATTTAAGCGATGGGTTTTCTCCACAGTTTTTCAACCTTTTTTAGCTACTATTAGCAAATGACACACCGAATGTGAATGTGGCACTAAATCCTGGGGAATTATTTTCTCCTTACTATGAAGTTTGGCATTTTATACAAGCGTCGGGAAATAGCTTGCAGCCTGTCAGCCACTCCGCAGCCGTCAATGATTAAGCGAACTGCCAAAATCATAATGATTATGCATATTTTTAGGAAGAATAATTAAACCGTAATAAAGAAACCAAAGGAAAAGAAGTTTGTTAGACCCCCCTTTTTTTCCTTAGGTTCAGGTTTGGCTTAAGGTTAGAGTCAGTGTTAGGGTTAGGTTTATAATTCGGTTTGCAGCAATCTCATTATTAACCTTTAGTGAAATCCGTCATAGCGACGGTAAATTTTAATCCATGCCTCCTTATTTTAGGAGTGTAGGTCATCAAATACATTGTTACATTAAGTTTGCAAAAGCACTGGAAGGGGTCTGGATTATTCTGGGGGGATGCTGGGAGGCAGTGGTGTGTTCAGTAATCTGACCGCCTGGGGGAAGAAGCTGTAGTAGATTCGTGTGCTGGTGGAACGGATGTATAGGTGCCTTTTGCCAGACTGCAAGAGGGTGGGAGGTCATCCACCATGCTGAGGGTCTTGGGATGCAGCACTTGTGGTAGATGGTGTAGCTGGTGGGTAGAGAGACTTGATGGATTTTTGAACCTCACATTCCACTTCAAGGCCCTGCAGGCTTAATTAATTTCTCTCCTCCAAAGGAGAGAGGATAAGAGATGGCAATCGTGAAAGATGTTTATTTAATGCACACCAGTATGTGTGCCAGATCCAGTATGAAAAGAGTTCTGAACCATCAAATACCTTCAGTTTTTCCCTTTATGTTACTGAGGAATCAAGAACTTATGCATAGTGTTGTGGCTATGAATGAATAATACGGACGCCAGTTACGTTAAGCTGCTGGTGTTGTTTCGGAAATGCATTTGGTGAACACTGACGAGCACACATTTAACGTGGTTAAAAGAATATAATCCAGCAGGAAAAAGAAAAAGAAACCACAGGTCTAAAATGATGAAATTCCTACACCATGCATAATCTTGATTTTATGAATAATTAATTTGTATTACATTATCGCCTTCATGTTGCCTGTTTAATAGAGCACTGAAGTTTTAAACACAATCATTTGCTAAAGTGTCTTTAATGTGCCTTGTCTGGAATGAATGTTCACATTTTGTCACTTTACTTTGAGTTTCCTGAGTTACAGATAATCACTCCTCCAGCCTGCAGAGGAGGATGGATGAATGTTCGTCAGGTTGTTAATTTGTAAAACCTTTGAGTTTATTCACATCAATAAAAGGTCACACTTCACTTTTATCCTCAGGATGTCAAATGCCAGGATTTGTTATTGTGTGCGTGTTCCAGGTGATTGTGTGCGTGTTCCAGGTGTTTTTGCAATTTTTTTCAAACATATCCAGTTTGAGAGGTATCCGGTAGGAATGCAGGAATACAGGATTAGTCATTAGCTCTGTTTGACACTCTATAATGTTCATGACACATATAGTCATTTCTACTAGCAATTCTGTCCAGGAGGTACAGCGGCCACTTTACTGTACCTTCTGTTTTTTAGTTGCACCATAAAAGAAGAGCCGTTTATCCCCTACAGTCAGTTTGTAAACAAACTGTCTGGAGAAACTAGGCTGACTATCAACAGAGTTAAGATTAGGTTTAGATCCGGCCTGAATTTAGAGTTAGGGTAAGTTTAGGTTTTGGCTTGAAGTTAGGTTTAGTTTTAAGGTTTTGGCTTGAATTTAGGATTAGGCTTAGATTTAGGCTTTGGCTTGATGTTAGACCTCAGTTTATGGTTAGGTTTTGGCTTGAATTTAGGATTAGGCTTAGATTTAGGCTTTGGCTTGATGTTAGACCTCAGTTTATGGTTAGGTTTTGGCTTGAAGTTGGAATCTAGGTTAAAGTTTTGGCTTAAGGTGAGGTTCAGGTTTGGCTTAAGGTTAGAGTCAGTGTTAGGGTTAGGTTTATAATTCGGTTTGAAGTTAGGCTCAGGGTTAGGTTCAGGTTTTGTTTGAGGTTAGGGTTAAACCTAATTTTTGGATTGAAGTCAGAGTTAAGGTTAGTATTAGAATTGGCACCATACAACTTACTAACCACAGCATTTTGTGTCCATAGCATATTATATTTAGTACAGAGTATTTTCAGGGTATTTTCTTGACAGTTTTATTTTGACTTTATAATATATTTTATATTGTTCTTGTCTGTCTCTCTGTGTGTCTGTGCAGTTCACCTGATTTCGATAAACTTTCCTGATTCTGATATTTGCATATATTTAAAAGATATTTGCTGAATGTTAGGTGGCCATCTACAAAGCATCATCTGGGGCCACTCAAAATAAAGTGCTACCAAAAAATAGTGTATTGAATTTATTTGATTCAATTGCATAGATCAGTTCCACTAAAATAAAATATACATGAATACCAATTTCTCTTTCAATTTGAGTTTTAGCATTCATTATCTTGATATGTGTTGTATATGTGTGAATGTGATGCACATATTTGTTTCCAGAGAAGTCAGTGCCCTCTTGTTTTTCAGTGATTGCTGGATTCTGTGTATGCACTCAGCTTACAGAGCCTTTGTGTGTTCAGCCTGCCTAATTAAAGTCAGGCCTCATTGTGAATTATTCTAATGGAGTTTGGCTGAGGTGGATAAAAGTGCAGAGAGAGAGCACCACACTGCTTAGCTCTGGGACTTGTGTGGCTGGAGGCCCAGGTGAGGGAACGAGAACGGGTCATAAATCATTCAGGGAGAGAGTCAGGAAAGCTTAATGAAAGCATGAGGACACGAGGCTCCAGACACGGTGCTTGGTTAGCCAACCATGTCGCCAAATCGCCCTTCATCACGTCATTTTCACCTCTCCAGTGCAGGCAGCCTCCCCTCAGGATCAGTCCAGACGGGGCCACCAAAGGTGTGGCGCACTTAAATTATTGTTGGAGAAAAAAAACATTCCTACTATCTAGAAGGCAGAGCTGCTGCAATTTCAGGCACCTTTTTTATTAAATATGCCCAAAGAAAAACAAGTACAGTAAACCACCGCTTATCGCGGGCGTTACGTTCCAAGAGCACCTGCATATAGTGAAAAAACGTGAATATGTGGTGTGGTAAAAAAAAAAAAGCCTAAAAATGCCTATTTTTATAGTGTAATACATTACCCTTAAAGAAAATGGAAAAGTAAACCTGTATTCATACTTTACAGTTTACACTGAACTCCCGCAGTGCTAGAATGTAAAATACTGATGTTACCCCTGTATAGACTGTACTGTAATTCATGCACAGGTGTTTTCTTTGGTAGGAGCAGGTAAATACATTAATAATTTAATTTACAGAAATAAAAAAAATAGGGCTTTAAGAAGAACAAAATTAAAACCATGAGAACACTCGAGACGCTCCAAGGGGGAAATTCTGGACTGCAGCGTCACAGGGCAGCAGCCAATCAGCAGCAAGGAGAAATAAATAATGCTCTTGGATTGGCTACTTTCAAACCTCCCACCTCTGAGTACAGCTGAGTGTGACGTCCGGGCCTCGTCCGCCACGCCCCCCTCGTCCTCCATGAGAGACTGAAGTTGCAACTGCTGAACCTTGATTAAGCAGAGGTTTATCTCCAAAATGATGATTGACTTGGCAAAAATATTTCTAAAATAAGTTCATGTGAATAATTTTTATTCTGTGTGATTGTGGACCATTTCTATGAAGAGGAGTTCCTGTGCTTAATACTGTAGAAACATGAAAAAGGAGATACTACATTGTTTTCTTTGCGTTTTGGTCACTCATTTACATGAAAATACCAGTTTTGGTCTCATAAGGCAAGGACTCAGCCCACCGCAGGGCACACACGCACACACACAAAATTCACTCACATACTCACACCTACAGTCAATTTAGAATCCCCAGTTCACCTGACTCACATGTCTTTGGACTGTGGGAGAAACCCGGTGAACCTGGAGGAAAACCACGCCGCCACGAGGAGAACATGTAAACTCCACACACACACACACGACCAGGACCTGGATTCAAACCCCCAACCCTGGAGGCGTGAGGCAACAGTGCTACCCACTACGCCACCATGGGGCCGACCTAATTCTAGACCCATTTATCAACACTAGCATTATTGGATTTTATAATGTTTAATTAATTTAATTTAATTTAATTTAGCTTCACTTCATCATTGGAAAGATTCCAAAGACCACATCATTAACCGTACCCAGTACTTCTCCACCTCCACTTCTGACTTGCACCAGGTCCAACCAGTGCTGGCATTATTTTAGTGTATGTATTTTTGTCCTTGAGGTGTCAAATGCCAGGATGTGTTACTGCAGGATCGTGTGCGTGGGTTCCAGTTGTTTCTGCAAACTTTTTCAAACACATTCAATCTGAGAGGTATCCGGTAGGACTACAGGAATACAGGATTAGTCATTAGTGGTGATTGTATAAATCAGTCATTACCAAAAGCTGTTTTTGATATTGTTTGATTCAGTGGGGTTTTAACATATTTTGAATTTGAGAATAATATTCCATTGTCCACCACGGTGAAGGCCAGTGCAGCCCATAGTGGTCCATTTCCACTCAACAAGCCACTTTAATAAGCTGGTTAACCTTCAGAGCTTCAGAGTCGTGAAGGAGGTCAACAGCAAAGCAGTGAAGAGCAGAGGTGTCCTGGCTTGTCTGGCAAAAAACACATTCTGCAAGCACCCTCTTTCTCAGAAGTCAGTGTTGAAAAGTAGTTTTGTTGCTCTCAGCAGAGCTTGAGGTGTGAAGAATGCAGGTCTCCGGGGGATTGGTTCTGACAGGATGAAGCTGCCCTAGTCAATATTTTACAGTAATACATTCAAGTGTAAAGCCGCGTCCCAGAAGACAGTGAGAGAATGCACATGCTGACTATCAGAATGACTGCTTACTTTTCATTGCTCATAAGATGGCAAAGTGAGAATCAGCAAGAACCATCAGTTTATCCTCTGAGATTGTTAAACTGCAGGCCTGTCGGATGATGGATGTGCTGCAGTGGAAGGAAACTAAGTGGAGAAACTCTGAAGCCATCACTCGTACACTCAAGAAATTGGCAATCATGTGGTGAAGTGTATGAGATTAGGTATTCCCGTCTGTAATTAAAAATGCCTCCAGCCACAGATAAACACAGTGCTCCATTCAGAGTGATGCAATGACACGGTGCCTGTCTCGTATTGCAGCGCTTCATTAGCACAGGCATGTACATAATAGTAAAGGTTTTTTTTATCAAAGATCTCCTGAGAATGCCTTCATCTCCCCAGTCTCTCTTCCTCCTCCTCGTTGTTTTCCTCGGCCGCTCTTCCCTTCAGGGTGTCCACACGGCTTCCTCTGGAAGCGATTAGGCTGCTGATCTCAGCTCAAGCAGAAAAGCTCGTCTCGCTCAGCCAGAAGCCGCTAGTAAACACATCTCAACACAAGCAGCCGGCGGGAAGTCTGGAGCCACAACAGTGCCACGAGAGAGGAGCACACACAGATTTTTATACTTTTTATACCAAGTCAGGGGTACACACCCTCTTCTCTTCTCCCTCACACACCCTCTTCTCCCTCACACACCCCTCACACACTCTCTTCTCCCTCACACACCCCTCACACACCCTCTTCTCCCTCACACACTCCTCACACACCCTCTTCTCAAGATGAGGAACAGTTTCTTTTCTCAGGACATCAGATCAGAACTGAATGACTAACTGTACATCACACACACACAAACACTCTCTCTCTCTCTCTCTCTCTCTCTCTCTCTCTCTCTCTCTCTCTCTCTCTGTGAAATGATCTGACAATCACACCACACACACACTAAACAAAGAAAACTTACTGCCACTGTAAAAATTCTTTTTTAATTACTATATTCTGTACATCTTTCGAACCCTGTTGCTGCTATTATTTTCACACTTTACTTTTTTGTTCACTTTAATGATTCTGCCGTTAGACAGTGTGTGTTATAAAACTGTACTCACTGTACTCAGCTGTGTGTGGAGTGTGTGGTGGAGCTGTGTGTGGAGTGTGTGGTGGAGCTGTGTGTGGAGTGTGTGGTGGAGCTGTGTGTGGAGTGTGTGGTGGAGCTG
>JBBPCX010064187.1:0-13990 GCA_037974365.1 Hydrocynus forskahlii | reverse complement strand
TTTTTTTAATGACTTTCATACATGACTGATAAATAAACTGTCATTGTGCCTCTTTAGGACTCTCGGGCACTTCCTCAGTTTACTCTCGGTACTATTACTTTGTGAATGAGAGTATGACTTGGTTGGAGGCTCAGAGCTACTGCAGAGCAAAATACATTGACCTGGCCACTGTGGACAACATGGAGGACATGAAGCGGCTGATGAAGAGTGTAGATCCTAAATTCAGCGGCAGTTTGTGGATTGGACTGAACAAGGTCCCCCCGAGGCGCTGGGGCTGGTCTTCAGGAGAGATCTCACAGTACATGAACTGGAATAAAGGAGAACCCAATAACGGAGATGAAGATGGACTTTGTGCAACAAAAACTAGCCTTTCCGGATGGGCTGATTACGAATGTAGTTCTTCTTTGTCTTTTGTTTGTTACAATGGTGAGTTACGTTATTTATATAATAATTAAAGTTGATAAATGTTTAGCAAATTTCCAAAAAAAAGGTAAACTATAAAATTCCATTTTAGAGATGGCAAAGAGTAAATCTGAAAACAGATGGATGTTTACTTCTGTTAAGAGAAAAAAAAAACACTTTTCTTTAGGGGTCATTTTTTTGATATCTTGGATATCAGAGTTGTTGGAAAAAAAACTTTGTCCAAAATTTTACAGGAGAGGGAAAAATAATTGTAACTTTCAGTGTAATTTAATGTAATTACGCTTGATTACCACTCCATTTGGACCATTTCTATTTGTCTGTTACGTGAGAAATTTGGGAACAGGGGAACAGGGGATATTTTAAAATTATATTAAAAACAAATATGAAGATACAAGATTTTATTGCAATTTTTCACAGAGATTACCCAGATAAAATGTTGCAAAAAAGTGTTTCAATACATTCCACACCAAAATCGTATTTCACAACCAATGTTTTGTTTGTTCCAGTAATTTTAAATGTGCCATTTGTTTTATGTGCCATTAGCCTCACAATGTGTATTTTGATGCAGGTGTGTGAGGTTATGAAATTATTTGACTTTGAAACCTGCAGTCAAACCAGTAGCCAAATTATTCCTTGTTGACCTGTTTTTGTGATTATGTGTGTGTGTGTGTGTGTGTGTGTGTGTGTGTGTGTGTGTAGAACTGAGTAGAACATATATCGTCATTGACGAGTTATTCTCTTGGAGAAGTGCTCAGGATTATTGCCGTCAGCACTACACTGACCTGGCCACCATTCACAATGTGACGGAAAATCAATACCTTTCAGTTTTTCTCAGTAACTACCAGATGGCATGGATCGGCCTCTTCTTTGACAACTGGAAGTGGTCTGACCAGCAGAACTCCACTTTCCGCTACTGGAAGTCAGGACAACCCCATGGCACAGATTGCAACTGTGCTTTTATGGAGACACAGTTTAATGGACAATGGAACAGTGGATTATGTAATACAAAAATACCTTTCATGTGTTATAAAGGTCAGTATGAATCATGTGTCTATAGTGACAGAAACTAGAGTCAATTTCAGTTTAATTTCAGCAAATTCAGACCATAGATGCATTTCTGAGCAACAACATCTGTGTTAGACACACAATTTACATCACGCAAAGGCTAGATTTGCATATATAAATGTTTTATTTCCCAAACTTTCAACAAACAAAACATTTGTAATGTGATATTCTGTCAGCTTTACTTTAATTAAAGTAAGTAAGTAGCATTTATCCCAAAGGAGAGAACTTTTCACGTCAGGACACATGTGTAACTGCAACTGAAAGCAAACTGAAAAAGGCCTGCTGTAATTAATTAGTTTTGTACAGAGCCATGTATAAAACTCATAGCTTTTAAAATACTTAAAATACTCATTCTTTTTTGGTACTTGTATTTCCACAGATAAAACACGACGCATAATGAGACTGAAAATAACCTCTGGTGGACAAAATCTGAATGACCCTGCTATGGAAACAGCCATTCTGAATATGGTGAGTAAAACCGCTGATATCAACCCTTTCATCAGTGTCCTCATGTTTACTGAGGGAAAAATAAACAAAGTGTCTCAATATCCCACTCCATGGTGAGCCAATGAGCTTCAAACCATATCCGTTTAGGTCTATGCTGTATTTGTCCCAAATATCACAGTGTTTAAATGATGGAAGCTGAGAAGTAGTGGAATATTGTCACATCCATGCTAAAGTGCTTTCTGACGTGTTGTAAATGCATAATATGCTGCTCTGCAAAACATGCGGAGCACTTACAACTGTCCCTGGAGGGCAGGCAGTTTGGTTGTATTCATAAATGTAATGTTGGTTTACATTAAATCAGACTAGCAGATCAGCCTGGTTTCAAATTACTCAGTACCATCCGTGTACATTTCATAGCGTGATGCAAAGTCTGGCAGATACATTTGTTATGTAGAGCACTAGGCTTCTGTAATGGTGGACTGAGAATTTAGGGGTAGGGTTGTTCTTGCAACAGAAAAATTCAGGTGATTAGGATATTCAGATGTGCACAAAGAATATCCATGGCGTTAGAATAACTTTAAATACAATGGTGTTTCCAGTAATTGGAAAACGTTTGACTTGAATTATTCCTGAAGTGGCCCTACGAAAATACCTTCTCCAAACACTTCAGCCCAGGTTTGAGGTCTGTGCCCACCACTGAATAGTGAACTAAACAGCTGTAGTTATTAAGGCACCCTGACAGTGTGAGCATCAGCATCACAACAATTTAGATACACAGTTCACATGAAAATGCATTTGGTGTCACTGATGACATTTTTTTGTTGTTGCATTTTTTAACAGATTGATGAAAAATTGCGATCTCAAGGCGTGGGCAGTGACACCACCCTGAGCTGGCGAGTGAGGAATGGAAAAGTTTTCCATTGTGACAAGAACATGACAATGATAAAGGAAAATAAATGTGTGTAGTGAAAATGTGTGTGTACGTCAATCTAATAAATACCAAGCAAATGGCAGAGGATCAAGTTTCAATCAGTAGAATCTAAATTTAGCTTTAGGTTTAAGACTAGGATTGGAATTACATATTGGTTCAAGGTTATGTTTGGGTTTAGGATTAGATTTAAAGGTTAGTTACGTTTAATATTTAATTGAATGTTGGTTTAACACAAAAGCATGGCATCTACAGTGGATCATCCAAATAACCATCATTTACCATCATTACTCTTGCCTTTCATCTGTTTATTTATTTTTATTTTATTTATCTTTATTTATGTATTGCTTTCAAGCTTTTAAGGTCAACATGGGAATAACAACTATGAGTAAGGTCAGGCATCCTCTAAACTATCATGGTCTGCTCGAAAGAAACGATCATGAAATGAGAAAAAAAAAGCTTGACGTCAGTGATGCTTCCTGATTGTTATAACAAATAAAGAGCTGAGGTCCTGCCGCAGATTTTTTTGTTGTTGCTGTGGGAGGGGGATGTGGATGTGGGTTGGTAACAAAGCTTTTTTGTCAGCTGGGTGATGAGGAGGTACCTTGCTGTAATGCATCTATGCAAAAATACTAATGCTAATTAGTAAAATGCTAATGACTAAAATGCCAATGTCCAATATTTTAATTAAACTCTGTACATTTAGATTGTTACTGATTTAACAAAAAATTGCATTAAAAAAATCGAAATTCATCAGAAATCTTCATGGAATAATTTTTACAGTGTATGTGGCCAGAACAAAGTTGTAGAACATTTTATTTAATAAAACCATGACAGGTGCAGTGACCTACATTACAATCTCTTCACACCACAGCCTCCTTTAAGGAACTGTCACTGAAGGACACAAGATTTTCACTGGGCAACAATGGTTAAGGGCTCAAGTTTCCATAGCTTGGATCCCATGCATTGACCATGACATTATGAATAACATGCATGGTAGACCGCTTTATTGCCTTTCAAGCTAGAATATAGGTTTAATATATGATATTTTTCTATTTATGATCTACTGACACTGATTTTCGCTCACCTTGAAACAATACAAGTTACTTTTGTTTGCTCAGTAACTGACATCCAGTGCTACAGATAATTCTTTTTGCTACACAGTTTTAATGCTAAATGAGGCCTTGCTTTACAATAGCACCTGTCAAGGGGTGTTATATATAGTAAACCCCAGACAATCGCGGGGGTTACGTTCGAATAGCACCCACGTATAGTGAGAAACAGCGAGTTTGTGATATGATTAAAAAATGCCTAAAACTGCCTGTTTTTATAGTGTAAACTCTAAATATGCCCCCAAATATGTTCCCAAAACACTTTAATTTCATTATCCTTAAAGAAAATGTAAAGGTAAACCCTTATCCATACTGTACAGTGTACACTGAACTGTAAAAATACCGATATTACCCCTATATAGAGTGCAGGATCTACCCTTACATGGAGGGCCCAGGGTCTGCACAAATCACCAGAGAAAGTCTGGGCGATTGTGGAGGCTCCAGCACCAAGTGATGTGAGTCAACTTCGCTTATTTTTAGGGCTTTTTAATTACTACAGCCGATTCATTCCAAACCTGTTGTCTACCCTCAGTCCGTTAACTGCTCTTCTGTGCAAAGGGAAGCAGTGGCGATGGACACCAGAGTGTGTAGCAGCCGTCTAAAACGGCTAAAGAACAACTACTCTCCCAAAGTTTGCAAACTCATGACCCACAGCTCCCCATTCGGCTGGCGTGTGACGCGTCACCTTATGGGGTAGGTGTCATCTCACACATCCTCCCAAATGGACAAGAGAGACCAATAGCCTTTGCATCAAGAACTCTGAATAAAGCAGAGCAGAATTATGGCCGGAAGTTTACTCTACTTACCGATCATTGTCCACTGACCACAATTCTGAGTCTGACCAAAGCCCTACCATCTGTGGCAGCTACCAGAATGCAGTGGTGGGCTCTGCTGCGGGCTGCTCATGACTACACTATCCAGTACAAGGAAGCAGCATGTCACAGCAATGCTGATGGGCTGCCCCACGTGCCACTTCCCACATGTTTAAAAAACAAAAAGCAATGTGGTGAACAGTTTTCGCATTGGACATATAGATGCGGTACCTGTTAGCTGCAATGAAGTCTGCAGAGAGAGCAGGACTGACCCTGTCCTTGCCCAGATACTGGAAATGGCATCCAGGGGTCATTTCCCAAGGGTCCAGGATGTGGACAGTATACTGGCATCATTCATCAATAGGAGAGATGAACTGACACTCCAGCCTTATGTGGGGTATCTGTGTTGTCATCCCTCCAAAACTGAGACAAAAAGTGTTGTCTGAGCTACACACGGGACATCCTGGTGTCGTGAAAAATGAAAGCTGTCGCTCGCAGCTACATGTGACCAGGAATCGATGGTCAAAGTCACAAAGTCACAAAGACCTGTCAGGCCTGTCAGTTCACACAGAAAGCGCCAGGAACATCCCCCCTCCACTCATGGACTTGGCCTGGATCTCCATGGCAGAGGATCCATGTCGATTTCACCGGTCCTCTCCAAGGCCACATGTTCCTGGTAGTCATCACGACTTTTTAGACAAATAGGTACTGAGTGGGTGGTTTAGCCATGGGCTTCCTGAAGTCTTAGTGAGCGATAACGGACCCCAGTTAACATGGAGCATGTTTGAGACATTCATGAAACGCAACGGTGTGAAACACATTCACTCTGCACCATTCCGTCCATCTACAAGTGGCCTTGCAGAACGTTTCGTGCAAACATTCAAGCATTCACTGAAACGATCCACTGAAACCGCCTCAGTTCAACACGGGTTGGATGCATTCTTGCTGATGTATCGTAATGCCCCACACTCCACAACCAAGGAGTCACCTTCCATGCTTTTCAGGCATCGCAATGTGCAATCTCGCCTTGACCTCTAGAAGCTGGACATCACAACAACGGTGGAGAAAGCACAAGAGGTGCAGTGTGCTCGCTGAGAACTCCTTGCTAAAACAAGATCGTTCAAGGTGAGGGACAGAGTGCTGGTTCGTGATTATGGGAAGGGAGAGAAGTGGGAACCTGGCGTAGTCTCAGCCGAGACAGGTCCTGTGTCATACACAGTCAACATTGGATCATCGGAACACTGGAGACGCCATACGGGTCAGATGTTGGCCCGACATGCTGACCTGGATGTTCCAACAGACAGAGAAATGGAATCTTCGCATGTTGCAACAGATCTACCTGTGTTGGAGAACACACCCGAATCTACTACTCGCCCTTCTCCTGGCCCTGTGAGCGTGTCATCACATCAGAAATCAACACACCACCTTGAGAGACTGTTAAGCGATCTCGTATTATTAAACCACCAGTTCGTTATAGCCCTTAAGGTTTTCAGTATATAACAGTTTCTTTTTGAACATTCTGAATAATATAAATTATATGAATATAAATATATTAACGCTGGACAACGATTAATCGCATGGTTTTCTGTGATTAATCACAATTAATCACACTGTTATACGTCAAATTTAAAAATGAATTCAAAAAGTAGTGTCCTGCGCACTTTTATTTTAAACGTACTGCTATATGAAAAAGGTGTAATTACATTTGGTTTGCAGACACTATAAACAAATAAGGTGCTTTTTAACAGCAGTTGTGGTTAAAATATTACACAGCTTGTAAATCTCAATTTAAACATGTAATGTAATCAAATCAAATATAAAACCAAAGCTATTTGCCATGGCAGGATATTCATGTTTTATCTAGTTTGTTATAGGCATAAACAAAGAGATTTACTGGCACTGCTGATCTCAGGTGTGTCTGTGCTGGACATTCCTGTGCACAAGTCTAAGCCCATGGAACAGCTCCTGCAGAAAATTACAAGACATTATAAAGACTTGTCACAAAAAAGCTTCAAATAACCTTTCGCTTCAAGAACGTTCCTACTGTCCATGTCTTCAAAAGCATTGAGAGCTTAAGTCCAACCCTCCCCAAAAAAAACAGGGACAGCAGTTACAGCCAGGTGGCACTTTTGGTGACTTTGGTTAGAAATATTAGGGGTTCAACCATTTTCACTCAGATGTCATTCATCCATTCCATCTAATCCTAAGCAAGGTTGCATGGGTGCTGGAGCCACCTGGACAGATTATCAGTCTGCCACAGAGCACACACACAGACTATTACATTCACACACACACTCACACAATGTAGCATCTTTAGTTCTCCAATTCAACACGCATATCTTTGAACTATGGGAGGAAATTGGAGATTCTGGTAGAAATTCACGTAGAAATAGTAACCTCTGGCTTCACCAAAGCTTAGCATGGCATGTCCCTAACTTGCCAAAGTCTTACACCTTAACGTTCGCGAGTGGAACTCACACTTGTGAATTCTGCTTCTGCATAATGTACATCAAATAACCACATATTCTTTGTATGACTGTATACGATTATACCAAGTCTTACACCCTTGGAAAATTACATTTGACAATCATTACTCTGTTAAGCTGTCCTTTTGACACATTACAAATGGCCTTTGGCTCCCTCTTCTAGAGAAATTTGAAAGGTGTATTTCTTTCACTGCTAAAATGCAAGTCACATGATACAAAGTACCCCAAGTACTTTTAACCCCAACTTTTTACAAATCACTTACTGTACAGAGGACAAAGGCATTATTGATCAATAAGTAATGTATGATGAACTGACACAGAGACAAAATATCTTAACATAATAATGACAGATGTGATTCTAAGATCAGACAAGAACAGGAGGGAAAGGATGGATGGATGGATTGTTGGAATGGGGGTACAGCTAGAGGGTATAAACATTAATTACAGACATTCAATAAAGGTACATCAGTGTCACAAGTGTCTCTCTGAATGGGCAGCCAACCCAGTGACCCAACACCAAGTTTGACAAGCAAAACACTCCATTTAACACACAAGATACAAGCTTGTCATTTGAAAAAACATGTCATTTGACCAGAAACAACCAAACATTTGTATATATTTGGTTATGAATAGGTTAATGCTGGAAATTACTCAGGATGATCTGGATTGGGTTTTCAGATTCCTGTTGATTTTAAAATGTCTGCAGACTAAACAAATACAGTAACTTTACAAATAAGCTAATTTGTATACAAGGCTAATTTGACTACAAATAGCTTTACGGTGACCTCATTTCACTTTTTGAAATTAGCCATGAAGGACACCTTCAGAAGACATGCAAAGACACTCAAGCAGTCATGGAGAAGAGTGTGTTACTGGCACTGATGATCTCAGGTACAGTGTTTAAAAGGGCAAAAACACATTTACTGCCCTGATAAAGAGTTTTATGTACAATATTTTTCTTGATTGGCCTAACAGAATTTCACTGTATCAGGGGAAACTAGAGAAGAAAACATTCCTTTTTATGCTTTAAATGTCACCAGAATTTTGTTTTGCTAAAGTTATTAGAAACAAAAGGCAAATTTAAGGGTTTTACCTGTTTCAGGCGAAATTTCTTATTTTTTTTAAAACAACAAACAAATAGATAAATTATTTTTCTAGAGTTTTTCTAGAATTTCAGCATGTGACCACTGGGTCAGCATGTGTAAAATGGAATGTCTAAAAAAAAGGTATTATTCAATAAATTCAGAACTCAGCTTCAAAATCTCTTTGTGACAATATGACAAAGACTGACCATCTATAACTCAACATTCATCTGTGTATTGTTACATGACATCCCATAATTGACTGATAAATAAACTTCTCTTCAAGTCTCTCAGGCACGTCCTCTCGGTACTACTACTTTGTGAATGAGAGAATGACTTGGTCGGAGGCTCAGAGCTACTGCAGAGCGCACTACACTGATCTGGCCACTGTGGACAACATGGAGGACATGAAGCAGCTGATGAACAGCATGAACTGGAATAATGGAGAACCCAATGATGGATACAGAGATGGACTTTGCAGAGCAAAATATCAGTTTAGTGGTTGGATTGATGCAGACTGCAAGAATGCTTGGGGTTTTATTTGCTACTGCACTGAGTTACATAAATTTTATGATGAAAATTCAAAGTTGATGAAAATTCAAGTCAAGTCAAGTAGGTTTTATTGCCATAGCTACCATATACACACAGTACACAGTAAAAACAAAACAACGTGCCTCCAGGACCATGGGGCAACACAATAGCAGAACAGAACAGAACAGACAGGACAAAGAACAAGAGCAGCAATACAACTAGATGAGACAAGACAACGATCAGTGCGTCTGCATCTACAGTGAGGATAATACAGTATTTTGACAAGTATTGCATTCTAGCGGCAGAGAACTGTGTGCAAAGATGTGGGAGAGCAATAAATATGATTGTGCAATTGTACAATTGTAACATGATAGGGAATATAAAAAAAATAGAAGAGTATTTTTAAAGATAATTAAAGTCTGAGTTGTTCCGCCGGGTGAGGGAAGGGGGGTTGTTGGTGGTGTGTGTGTTTGTGTGTGTGTGTGTGTTGTGTGTGTGTGGGGCATACAGTTTTCATGCTTCAGTTCCGGTTAAGGAGTCTGATTGGCTGAGGGAAGAAACTGCCCATTCTAGTAGAGGAGGCCCGTATGCTACGGAACCTTTTTCCAGAAGGGAGGATGGACGGGTGTGTGACGGCTGAGTGGGGCCGTCCACTATGCCAGTAGCTTTGCGGATGCAGTGTGTGGTGTAAATGTCTGTGACAGAGGGGAGAGAGACCCTGATGATCTTCACAGCTGTCCTCACAACCTTCTGTAGGGTCTTGCGATCCTAAATGTTACAATTACCATACCAGGCTGTGATGCAGCAGTATACAGTCAGGTTTATTCTACTGTGAAGCAGGGTGTCTCGTCAAAATACCTTGTGGAAAAATGCTCCCTTGAAGTTTATACAGCTGTCAGTGTCCCAAGGTAGCACAGATTTGTTGGCGTGGCTCTGAATCCTAAGAATGTGAAACTGCATTATGCGCAAAAAATGGCATGGTAGCACATCTGGATGGGTAGCATGTTTCGACACCGGATCAGGTTAAAATCAGGTGATGAATCAGATTATTTTTTCTGTGATTAATTGATTGAAATGAATGTTAATTTGACACCCCTAATATATATATATATATATACAGTAAACCCCCACGCGGATAAGCAGTCGCTGTTTCAGTCCAACGTAGATTTTTTCTGAGAACCCTACTACTTATTGTTAGCTGAAACCCCTGCACTAATGTGGAAATTGCATTTTCCATGTCCTTGTGCTGGGTTGCTAAGCGCCGCTCCCAAACATACACCCTGCACTAAGATGAGGGGGCGTGGCGGAGAGGCCTGGACTGTTTTCGTGGAACTATATACATTTTCACAGCTTTTTTCGTGGCAATAATACATTTTCATACATTTAAGTGCTAAATTATTAAGAAAATATAATTAACTAATTTTGAAACATAAATATTAACGTAAATTCAGCCACATTTCCATATAAAAATAATAATTTTTTTTTTGGTACTGTGGAGAGAAACACAAAGAAAGCACGTCTTGGGATGGTGAAATGCTGCTGTACTCAGAGGCCGGAGGTTTTAAAGTAGCCAATCCAAGATCTCTGTTTATTTCTCCTTGCTGCTGATTGGCTGCTGCCCTTTGACACAGCTGCAGTCCACTTTTAAATCAACATTGTAATGTGTGCCAGCTTTCCCATCACTAACTGGTTGAAACGAGGAAGGCACGCTGACAGAGCCACTCAGAGCGTGTTTCTGAGTTCAGCCTGTTTCTGTACTTTTCGTGTTTTCGTGGTTGTCGAGCGAGAAAAAGCGGTCTCGCTCAAAGTATTGATCTAAACAGCTTTAAGAACTGCTTACAATATTTCTCCATTTTCCAAATAAAAATCATTTGACAAAACATAAAAATAAAAGAAATTATGCAGTGTTTACTGAACTTGAATAATTACAAGAAAACAAATATCTTGTTCACTCTATGTCTAGTAGTGATTTGCCATCCATTGCAAGAGGAGAGTGTTGATTACACCAGGGTTTTTATACTTTTCCTCATTAAATAAGATGTGATTCAGGCAATCACTAATCAGTACCTCATAAACCAGAATGAGGTTCTTGTGTAGGAATTTAACAGACACTGGTACGCAATGGTTGTCATGCTCACGGAGATGCTGATTTAAAAATAAATTACAGTGGTCTCTTATTTTTTTCCAGAGTATATACACATACATATATATATGAATTAATATCACAGTAGCAAATTTCACGAGAGAAAGGACAAGAATGTACCTGAACAGACAGTTAGTCTTGTGTAGCGTGGGGGATGAACCCGACTGCGGACAAACACAAGAGAGTTTGTAAACCACGGACAAAAGTGTTCTGGTTGGAGGATGGTTGAATGGTGAATTGAAACAGTCTCCCAGATCTTGGAATAGGGGTGGGTTTAAATACCTTGGTGTTTTTCTAGGAGATGATGTGTATGTTCAAAAGAATTTTGAAGGGGTTGTTGAAAAAGTCAAGGGTTGTTTTGAGAAATGGACAATTTTCTGCAGTATAACTTCCTATAAGGGGCGTGTTCTCATAGCACAGGCTAGCCTGTGTGTGTACCCTGTCAAACCTGCTGGCGGAGATTCAGTCGATCTTGGCTTCTTCTGCGATAAGCTACACTGGGAGGAGGAGGGTGGCCATGGACTTGTGCATCTACAAAGCAGAACTGCCGCCTTTCGTCTGCAGTTTGTACAACACCTTCTCACCGGACCTGTGGACTGTGGAAATCTGCAGCTTGTTGTATTTTAGTTTTGAAGGGCTGGTGTTGGACAGATCTTTGTTTTAGTTTAATCCAAAGAAAATGAATCTTAGTGCATTTCTGGTATTTTATAGAAATCTTTTTAAAGTCTGGTCACTCTTTATAACACAGTATATAAGTGGCGGGGTGGGGGTCTCTTTATTGCTTAGTACAAGAGCCACTAGTGTATGGCTCTGATCTAGATTTGAGTCAGGAAATGTCCATTGTACCTGTTTCAAAATTTCTTAGCTCTGGTGTTACAACCCTTGGAGAGGTTTTAAAGTTTGTTGGTCCAGATTTTAATGACAGCAACACCTTAGCCAATCGTTTGCGTATTAGACCGGTTCGAACGGTTGCTCAGCTCCTTGAGAAATGGTGGTCTATGCTGACAGAGGAGGAGCTGCGGATATTAGGAGACTATTTTAGGGGGAGGGATAGTCCAGACTTATGTTTTTGGGTCCAAACGCTGCAAGTGGTAATGATTTGTATAAAGTGTGTGTTGTGTCCTTAAATAAATGATCTTTCGATAAGAGGGTGGACACACCCTGGCGCGATGTCTTAAATATCAAAGAAAATTCTAGGCCTCAATGGCAAGCACTGTACAAGTCACCATTAATTAAAAAAGCTGGTGATCTGCAATGGCGAATTCTGCATGGTGCAATTGCAGTGAATGCTTTTGTCTCTGTATTGAATATTGTTGCAGATTAAGGGTGTCCTTTTTGATCTTTGAGGGATCTTTGTGTCCTCTCTTTGCTTTCCTAACGACACTGTTTTCTGAGTTTAATTAATGTTTTTCTTTTGAGATTTTTATTTTGGTTTTAAATATGTGCAGAAGCATGGTTTTAAATGTCAACTTATGAATTTTCTGCTTGGACAAGCAAAGATGGCAAACTATGTTACCTGTAACAGAAAAACAAAATGTGAATGTTGATGTTTTAAGAGTGTTTTTCTACTCTTGTGAGTTCTCTTATCTTAATTGTTTTTTTACTTTTATACGTCTATGAAGAATCTTAGTGAATTTTATCAAAGATGGTGCTATAACAATGTGTAAGATTGCAGATGAGCAGCTGCAGTTAACACATTTTTCGATAAACAGTCCTTAATTCAGCTTATTGTTGGTATCTGTTGTATCTGTAAGTATCTGGTTGCATCTGTAAGACTGTAATAAAGTCTTAAATCAAATCTTTCTTTCTTTATCTCTTCTTCGCTTTCTTTCTTTTTGTCTCTATGCCTCTTTCTTCTTTACTTTTTTCTTATTCCCTCTCTTTCTTTTCTTTTTCTTTCTTTCTTTCTTTTCTTTATTTTGCTTTCTTTCTTTTTTCTGTCTGTCTGTCTGTCTTTATTTCTCTCTTTCACTTGATAAAGTGTCTAATTAGGCACTTTTAAAACTTTAAACATTCGTAAAGTGACTGGAAGCCAAGAAAAGTTTTTCAGCTGAGAACTCACTCTTACAAACGGCAAAACAGATAAGATAAGATAAGATAATTATTTTCGTTTGTTTGTTTTCAATGTTTTTGTTGTTAGATCCAAGAGAAGTAAACAGGCTGTTTAAAATCAGATATTTGTGAGTCAAATGTCTTGCTGTCTTTTGACAAAGAAAAAGATGCGTTTGGCGTCCTCTTCTGGACAAAGCTGCAAATTGCACTTCTTCTACTGTTAACCTTCCACTGCACACACTGTGCTTACAGTACATGATAAAATTATTCTGCATCGTCTCAAATATCTGAAGAGGAGAATGCAGCCCTTGGAAGGGTGTTGACCCTAGCGGAGCTGGAGAGAGCTCTTCAGAGTATGGAGAGTGGCAAGGTCCCTGGATGGCCTACCAGAAGGAATATGAGGTCATGGAGGCCGTAGTCAGTCCTTTGTTCTGAATAGAAACTGCTCTCTAAAGCTTGGAGAGATTTTGGAGAGATTTTATTGATTTTTTTTTTTTATGTGGGGGTTGACCCGCAGCTACCCAAAAACAATTTTCCTTTGCCTATGGACAGCGTTGTGTGACAACGGCATCTCGGAGGAATCACAGAGAAAATGATGAATTCAAAGATCATAAAATAATATTCAGAGAGCGATATAAAAGCACAAAATAATTGTAAAATGTCGGCACATTATTAAGCAAAACACATAAGAGACTCGAAACATTTTGACACCAGCGCATATTTTTGTGTCATGTATGGATTTTATTCTGTGTGAAACTTCAAAAAGCAGGTCTTCTGCGCTCCAAAAATAATTACGTTCTGCATTGAAATTATGCTAGTTACAGACTCCAGCACGCTACTGTTTCTTTGGCACTTCTCTGAATATTCTGATTTGTTGCATTTATATAAGAATAAATAAATAAATAAATA
>JBBPCX010064166.1:0-13991 GCA_037974365.1 Hydrocynus forskahlii | reverse complement strand
ATATATTAAATGACAGAGAGAGAGAGAGAGAGAGAGAGAGAGAAGTAGAGAAATGAGAAGTTGATTGAGCAAAGAGCATTAAAAAGAACAATGATAGTTTTAAAGGAATCATTTGTACCCATTTGTACCCAAAAGAACATATATACCCAGGTGTAATCTAGACATGTTTACATACCCCCTGCCCAGCATATTTTTGTGTTCACACACCCAGCAGCTCAAGAACAGCAGGGTGATTAAGTGAATAGTTGGATCAGGTGTGTTGGGAGCAGGGAAAACACTAAAAGCTGCGGGGCAATGGGGTATTCCTGGACCGGTTTGACAAGACAATCCCAGTCTTGATTACTGCCAGTCCATCTTTTGAAATGAAATCAAGGTTTTGGAATGGCCTCATCGAAGTCCTGACTTGAACCCCATTGAGATGTTATGGCGCAATTCTATATGGTTGAATTAAAGCAATTCTGCAAAGAAAAATGAGGTGAAATTCCTCCTGAGTGAATAAGGGACTAAGCAAAAACTGAAGAAATCAATTTTTTTTTTACAGTACAGTATATATGGTTATTTAAATGACTAGTCAACTAGTAAAAGTGCAACCCCTAATGCACATACACACTTGCGAATGAAAGCCGCATATATAAGTCATACTGTTGCCGTGCAAACATTAATTGCATATTCAGGGAAAAGGACTTTTTTCTGCCAGAGTTTTCAGTCACTGTTTTGGCTTGTTGGTTGTATCGTTCACTCGCATGGGGAGCCGAAGCATTCTGCCGTTCACAGAAAAAAAAATTACACTTCATGCATCTCTCACCCAGTATTTGTTTATTACAGCTGAGTCAGTCACTAGTCCGTCCCACAGGATCCATCAAATCACTGAGTCAGTGACAGGGAGGTGACAAGAAATTTATTAGAGAGAGAGAGTGCGAGTAAGTGACTGTGCATAACTGAGATATGTCAAAAATCCCATTCAGAGTAATAAAAACTAGCACTTTGTTTACACTTTGAGAAAAGCTGTGCTTTTCAGGATCCAAGCGCTGTCACTTCAGTATCTTCACTCAGGAAACATAACTGTACAATATTCTGTCATATGTGTATAAATATTGCGGCACTAACACCATACGTCCTGTCCTGACTTCAAACTTTTTATTTATAATTTCTGTTTTAAAGCTGAGAACCTTTATGTAATAAACATTTCAGCTACACATAAATGACATTTATGTGATGCAATGTAACAAACAAGCATAATTAATTTAATTTGATCTTTACATGAATGCTTTTACCTACATTAAACTCTTTTGCTTTTAAAAAAAGCAAAACAATCGGAACAATCAAATCTTCCTAGAAATGGGCCTTTTTAAGGACCATGTTGTACTTTTAAAGATATATTTACAGTGTTTGGTATCTTAGGGGACTAAAATGGACATTGCACAAGGGAGAGAAGTGCATTTTTAATTTTCCAGATACATAGCCCAATAAACTGCCTATATACTTTTACAGCATTTAACATAATGTTCAAAGAGAATGTGTCTGATTTGAACCTGAAACGGACACATTTTTGCAGTCTTCTTACTCATCTAACCTAATGAAAGCATCAATGGGTGGAGCATGGACAGGTCATGTGATGTGTGTATACCCGGTTGTATAACCAGAACTGTTGGGTTTATAACTGAAACTTTGGTATGGCTTGTCGTGGTTTTGTCTAGGACCCTTCTAGTGACACTGTGCCAACGTGTGCCAAGCTGCCAAAGCTCATCAACACACACACAGCAGTGTAGGAGAGGATGAATACTTGTTTACAACAGAACAACATGTGATCCTGAAGTGGTACAGTCCACTCCTGAATGAGTTCTCCTTAGTAGAGGCTGGATGGATGAGTCCGCCCAGTGTATGGTGTTACAGTGTACGGTGTGACATGGCACAGGGTGACCTGGTCATTTTCATCCAGAGTCCTGTTACTGAGGAAATATTAATCTTCTCAGGTTGCTAGTGTATCTAACACTGATCAGAAACTGATCAGGCCATCCACATAGGGGTTTCATAACACATAAGTGTTCATTACTATAGTACGTAACAGCTTATGTCAGTACTACATCATAATTTCTGAACAGTTTGTCAGTACTACATCATAATTTCTGAACGGTTTATGTCAGTACTACATCATTTATGAACAGCTTATTTCAGTACAACATCATTTATGAACAGTTAATATCAGTACTACATCATCATTTCTGAACAGTCTATGTCAGAACTACATCATTTATAAACAGCTTATGTCAGTACTACATCATCATTTATGGATAGTTTACGCAGTACTACATCATCATTTATGAATAGTTTATGTCAGTACTTCAGTACTACATCATAAGTTATAAACAGCTTATGTCAGAACTACATCAGAAAGATGACAAAACTCAAAATTACATTCAGCAACAAATACATTTCCTTCGTATCATCATTATGAAGTGTAAACAGAACAAATGTCCATTACGTTAGTATGCAGGCGTCATATTTCATTCTCAAGTAAATGAACACCGTAACAATAACATTTCTTGTCATCTTGTAAATACTGACATACACAGTCAAGAAATGCTGAAGAATTGCTTTAAAACCATGAGATTTTTAAATTACTGCCGTAAATGCCATTCTGCCATGTTGCTATACATTTTCTTTTCAACACATCATTTCCATGTAATAACATAATTGCACAGTTTTTAGTTAATAAAGTTATGCAATAAATTGACTGATTCCAATTCTGTCTTTACAGGTCTATCATAACAACAATCTCGTCTTTTACTTAAAAGCACAACTGTGGCATGGCTTGAAAGTTTAGAATCCGCATTTTTGATAGGATTTCTTCCACTGTGTTGAAAAGCTTATAGTGGAAAGTAATTAAATGTAATTATTACAATGTAAAAAGGGAGGGTAAAGGTATTATGCTGGGAGGGTAAAAGTATTATGCATTGTGGGATATTAGCCTGCTCAAAATCACTCTGGAATTCAGTGTTATGATTCAGATATTAGAAAAAAGGATCAGTTTCAGTAATCGCTCTGTACTGGCCCTGCAGTACAGTCCATCGCACAAACACAGTACTTCAGTAGGGTGTATCGAAACTGATACTTTCATGGTATTGACCGAATGACTTCAATACCTCAAAATGTCATTCATAATTCAGTCCAAATGTTTAATATCCAAGTAGTCTTGTCAGCATCAGTGAGCCAATGAGCATGCATGTTCCAAAATCTAGCTAGCTGATTGGCTGATAAGCATGATGCTCACATCATTGGTGTGTTTAACCAAAACATGTATCTGAGACTGTTAGGTACCACTGAAAGGCTTAGAAGAAACAAAAAATTAATAACAAATCATCCTCACTGTAATTTTTAGTAAAACTGAAATTCAATGGGTTTAATGTTTAATGTTTGTATGTACTTTTTGTTTTAGGAGATGGTTTTATAGCTAAAATAAGGAAATGAAAAATAAATCAGAATAATAACTGGAGGTACTGATGTTACTGAAGTCCACCGTGACTGAACTCCAACTCGGCGAGGGCCATTCTGTCTCCGATCCTCCATATCCTGTTCCACTTGCGCCGTGGTCAAAACATCCCTCTTACGCAATCGTGCTGAAGACGTGCCCCTCCTGCCTTCCTTGCTCTGCTGACATCTCACCTATCTGTCAGTGTGTAGTGAGAGAGTCAGAATGAGGCAGAGAGCAAGAGAGTGAAAAAGAGACGGAGACAAACCGCCACATCCAGGAGGTAAGACCGTTGACCTGTGGGTGTTTGTTTAGACTTGGGCAACGTGAGAAGCCTTGGGTGTGGGACAGTGGGGGGCAAGTGTGAAAGTGCATACTGTAGTACAGTCTATATTTCTCTCACTGTTTGAGTGACATGTACTAGTATGGCCCATTAGGGGGGATTCCACAGATTTTTCACAATTTCGACATACCTGAGTCCGATGTAAACACAGTTATTCAGAATACTTCCATGTGGAATGAGTTAAGACGTCTGATGTCTACAACACATTTTATTCACTGCCCAAAACCTCTAGAGAGGGTTTTTTAATTTGGAATGTTGATAGATTAAATATGGGTAAATAATATAAAAAACAACCTTTGGGTGCTATTTTGCAATGCGGGATGTAGTTTTAAAAATCCATTTTAAGCAAAAACTTTCTCAGGGCTATTATAAAACAGGCATCAGGCAGTGTATTTGAAGTGATTTTATGTAATAATAGTCTATTTTAGAAGCATTAAATCACCATTATGGTATGTTTCTCTAGAATTTTCACATCAAACCGCTCTAAACGACTTTGTTTACAACTTGGTCACTGGATTTTGCAGAAAGTTTTGAAAAAGCAATAGAATTTCACATTTAAATGTGTAAAATAACTGGGACCGTTTGCAGGGCCTGGGATTTCCGAAACATGCAATTATGTGCTTCTTTAGCAATTGCTTATGATAACCACAGGACTTTTTCCTGCCTATAGCTATCTCAGCCTAAGATGATCTATGTTGCATAGTTCATAGTTTAAAATCTTCACATTCTAGAAAACTGAAATTAGCCATCATGTTTCATAGTGAAGAACATTAATTTTAGTCAGTACCTTTTAATGGCTGTTTAGCCAAGCTAACTGCAGTCAAATCCCAGCAAAACGTATTCCACTAACATTAACCGAGAAGAACTAAAATTAGGGAACTTGGCTACTTTAAAACATTCCACTGAAGTTAACACATTCAACTATGCCATTGATGATGATGAAATTACCTAGGATTAGTTATTAAGTGGTGCATCTAGTAAAATTCTCAAAAATAAAGGCGCCATAGGAGAGCCACGTTCTGGTTTCCTAAAGAACTGTGCAGTGGATAGTTCTGACTCATTAACTCAAAATCCTTTATGTATGTAAAAGGTTTTTCATGAAACCTTTAAAGTGCTTGTTCTATGAACTGCAGCACAATTTATTTTTAGCAGTGCACAGTAGAGATACCAATGTACAAGATAGTGATGAATAGTGGCTAATGATGGGATGATGATTATAAGACAGAAAGGAGGTGGAAGAAGGTCTTTAAATGTGCTGGAAAAAAAAGACTCACTCTCACACACACACACACACACACACACACACGCAAACACACACACTCGGCATGCTTTGGCACACAAGGCCCAACGTGTCATACACCCCCCCACACTTTGGCTGGCAGACTTACAGTGATACAGCATCAAACACCAGCGCACATTAGAGAATTACACATAATCCTTATCATCTGAAACAGAGCAAAGCGCCAGGGAGCCATATGGACACGGGCCAGCCACTCATATCACACACACATACACACATACACACACACACACGTCACACATGCGCACACACAAGTACACACGTCACACGCTCATACTTCCACTCTAAATATAGAGCACACACTATAAAAACGTGCATATGGACATGCATGCAAGGACACGTGCTGGGAGAGAGTACACACACATGTACACACACACATTCAGCCTGAGTACAAGTACATCCAATAGCGCTAATTGAATGCAGGGCCATTTACATAACTGGAGGGTTAAAAGGCAAAGCGGGTACATCCTTTCAGTTCTGCGACCATTACTGTGTCACACACATGCACACGCACACACACAGACACACACCAGCACACCCTCAGGCATAATCGACTGCTCATAAGTGTCAGGGTAAAAATACTTCCTGAAAGCTAAGCTATATTAGTGACACCTTACATGCTAAAAAGGGCCTCATTCATCATAGAGTAGCAGTCCGTGCCCCTGCCTGCCAAAGCTGATGTAGTGAAGAGTGACTGTGATTCCACTTTGTCTTTCATTGTTTTAATCTCTGTTATTGTGATGACTCCATCACTCATATTTACAGTGTGCACAGTTCTGTGCCTGTCTTTTATCGGTCATCTGATACTGTGTTAGTGATGCTATTTGAGGGCGAACTTTAGAGCACTGTAGGGGATGTACAGTGATACTTTCTCTCCCACTCTCTCCCTCTCCCTCTCCCTCTCACATTCTCTAATGATATTGCTTTACTCAACTGTGTTCTTGCAGCTAGCACTGACAAACACCAGCACAACACTTTATAATACTGTTTCATTCCGAACAGATGACTATGCATGAACTTAGCGGGAACAAATAAGTAGAGTTGCATTAACACCTAAATCACTACTATTAACTACCAATGAGATCTGTTTAGTTACACAATAGGTAATAGTAAACTAATGATTAAAGTAGCTAACTATCAATTAATCAGGAACTTCTACCTATTACAGATCTCACAGAGGTCAACTTTCCGACTATGGATTCTTTATAATAATCAGAACAATACCTGCTCTTTTGACTGTTACATCTGGTAAACTGATCCCACAAATGATCTAAAATTATGTTATCTTTGTTAATGTTTACACAAAAGGCATTCTTGTGTCACTCTCTAGACAGGATGTTTGAGAAAATGCATCTTCCCACACGCATCAATAAAGGGGCTGTGTTTTTCTTTGGACAAAGAGAGAAATTAAGTGAACTGTCAATCAATTTTGCCACTCAAAATGGACTTACATCATTTAAATTTACAGCATTTGGTGGATGCTCTTATCCAGACGTACATGGGTGCTTCGCCCCACCACTTCGGTGCCAAAGCTGAGAAAAGTCTTGATCCATGTCTTTGACCTTTGGGAAGAGGTGGGTCAAGTCAGGTTTTTCTGATGCTCCAAGAGGCGAGCTGGGACCCGTGGTCTGGTCAGTGTTGATAGGTAAGATGAAGCTGGACCATTTTTGGTTGTGAAGGCAAGCTTTAGAGTTTTAAATATAATACAAGCAGCCACAGTGAAGGGTTCACAGTAGTGGAGTGGTATGTGAGAATTTTGGTGTATTGAAGATCAGGCATGCTGCAGCATTCTGATTCTTATTTAGGAGTTTTGTGGTCTGAAGTCCAGCCAGTAGTCCAGTCCATCAGAGTGGTGGCAGTGATATGGAATGGATGAATTCTCCTTATGTTAGAAAGAAGGTATCTGCAAGTTTGGGAGGGATTGTTAATGTGAGATGAAAATGAGAGCTCTTCATCTGAGAGAACACGTAGATTTTGTGCTTTTGATGTGGGAGTGATGACAGCATTTCCAAAAGTGATGTCCAGGTCAGGTTTTGGGGGTGCATCCCCTGAGATATACAGGAGCTTTGCTGGGATTAAGCTTCAGGTGACATGTTGTCATCAGGAGGAAATGTCAATCAGACATGCAGAGATTCAGACTGAGATCTGAGACTCACCAGGTGGAAAGGTGAGGAAGAGTTGAGTGTCATCAGCATAACAGTGGTAGGACAAACCACGTGAAGCTATAATATAACCAAGAGTGCAAGTGTGCAATGAAAAGACGGGGCCAAGCACTGAGCCTTGGGGAACACCAGTCAGAAGTCTTGATGGGGCAGACCTGGATCCTTTCATGACACTTGGTAACTGCAACCCTCAGTATTGGACAGAGGCCATTGCCAAGCAGAACCAGTGATTCTGAGTTTGGTTTGTGAAACCAGGAGGATCTGATGGGTGACAGTACCAAAAACTGCAGAGAGAACTAGAAAAATTAGAACTAGAGACAGTTTAGCTGCAGCTAAAAGTCCAGATTCTGTAGAATGAGCTGCTTTGAATCCAGACTGGTTTGGGTCATGAAGCCCATTTTGTGATAGAAATGTGTATGCCAGAACAGAAATGTTGTTGTGTATGCCAGAACAGAAATATCGGTCTGTAGATGTTCACATTAGGGATGTTAAGTTAAGTTAAGTCTTTTTTAGGACTGGTCTGACAACACCAGATTTGAAGGCCATTTGAACATGGTCTGTTTGCATGGAGCTGTTTATTATAAGGAAGAAGATCTGGGTATATGGTCAGAAGTGTGGGTGATGGGATTGGATCAGGTGGTGATATGGTAGGGTTGCAGGATGTCAGGAGCTGAAGAACATCATCCATGGAAAGGGTCGTAAGACAGGTAAGTGGCGGGTGGCTGTAAGGTTGAGAGTAGGAGAGAGGGGTGATGACTGCAGGGAAGGACAATCTGCTCTTGTCAGTTTTTTCATCAAAGAAAGCGGCAAAGTCCTCCAAGGAGATGGAAGTAGGTGCAGTAGAAGTAAGAGGATTGAGCAGTGAAGAAAATGTGGCAAAGACTTTGCAAGGGTTGAATGCATATTCTTCTAGCTTGGCTATGACGAAGGAAGTCTTTGCAGCAAATATCTCGGTGGGGAACTTTAAAAAAAAGAGAACATTTGAGAGGAAATCAGAGCCAAGACGTTTTCCTCTGTCTTCTGTCTGTTGCTCTCAAATCTTTTTGGCTGTTGTGGAGTATGTCAGATTGCCACGGTGAAAGTGTGGAGTGGAGAGAGGAGAGAAGGGAGTCAATTCCAGGTGGAGTCAAGGATGACAAGATGGTGGAGAAAGGGGGTGAAGTTGAGGAGTTGAAGAGTATGTAAGAGTGGCTGTAGAAGATCTGGAGAGAGAACATGAATGAGAAAAGATGATGGTTGGAGAGATGGAGGGGGTAGCCAAAATGCTGAGTGCAGGAGTGGCTAAGACAAGGTCAAGGACATTAAACGCATGATGGATTGGGGGAGACTCATTGAGGTTTAGAGCAAAGAAGACAGAAGCTTGAGTATGCACCTTGTCATTTAGGAGGTTGAAGTCACAGAGGAGAATGAGTGGAGAGCCATTATCTGGTAATGAACTGAGGAGGATGTCCAGTTCTTCAGTGAAGATTCTTTTTGCCTCATGGGGGACGATATACAACAATGATGTGGAGTCTGGTGGGATGTGTTACTGCGACACAAGGGAATTCAAAAGATGAAGTACTGAGGTGTGAACAGAAGAGAGCTGTGATGCCTCATTTGTGGAAAAGGTGTAGTCCTGTGCCCCCTCCTCCTCCAGTCTTGCGAGGGGAATGCGAGAGAGCAAAAGCAGAGGCGAGAGCTGCTGATCTGGTCAAATTCTCTGGTATGAACCAAGTCAAGAGCCAAGGCATTGAATTAGTGAAAAGATACCCGGCCAGAGACAGTTCCATAGTCCACCATGAATCAAAATTCGAGGATAGAGAGAGAAGGATGCAAAAGGTTATTGGGATTACTGCCCCTCTGAAGAGGAGCACATCTTCTAGGATCATGGGATGTGTGTACAGCCATTGGAAAAATAGGCAGAAACACAAAGATCAAAGTTGGTTCCTCGCTTAGTTAGAAAGAAAACAGACACATGAGAATGCAAGTGCAGAGGTAGCTACAATGCAAATGGTAGACCGCCACTGAGTGCATGGCTATGTATAGTGCCTGGTGGACAAACAGTATGTTACAGCCAGTCAACTCAGACCAGGTGAAAGCTGGTCAAACAGTAGGCTAAGCTAATTAGCAACAAGGTAGCTTACTCAAGGTAGCGAACTCCACAGCAAGGTATACACTTAGAAGATAGCAAACAACTTTAAGCAACATAAATTTACCAGGAGAAGACAGTTCAAGTACACCACACAAGCACAAGTCACCAAACAACACTGCCCAGTGCTGAAACATTTATTCACCTGAAAGAGTTCACAGAAAGAATCAAATTTATTTAGCTCTCAGTTTAGTTAGCTCTCGGCAATCAGCTCAGCCAACACTGATAATGTTCACGCTTTGTTGTGGTCAATTCAAATCCTAATGTTACATGATGTGTCACATAAAGTTAATGTGTCAAGACCCCTTGTCATTCATACATCGATCACTTTACCCCCAAAGATGCGTTTCCTTTGTATTTTATTCGTTTAAAAGTGGTTTAAACTTCAGAAGCTGTCTGGGTCGAAATAATAAATAATAAACAAAAGTACTCCTAACTAAATCCCACGTTGATCTACCTAACCTAATCACAGAAGCAAGAAACATAAATACAAGTTCTTACCTAACTCCCGAACAAACCAAAACCAGGAGAAAACCGAGTCAACGAACATGGCCTCGACTTCCTACTAATCACAACTACCAAGTGTTATTTCCAAAGTGGTCTTCGAGCTATTTACAAAATATATACAAACAATGACCTACTCAGGCTCAAAGGGACAAGGCACAAACAAGTTCAGAAACAGGCAGGAGGTCATACACACACACACACACAGCAAGCAAGAACACAAAGCAAAGGCAACAGTCTGCCATGACTTGTGGCTTTTATATCTGTCCTAGTACAGCAGCCAACCAATCACGGAGCTTATACAAAGAGTGATCATCCAATCCTTTAAGGACAGGGACGTGGCACGTTGTGGAGTTTGGCTCTAAAAAGGGGAGAGACAAAAGACACCCATCCCACCACCAACAGAAACCGAAAATGACACAAAATACATAAACATAAACAATCAAGGACATGACACAGTAATATTGTGGTTCAACAGCTCCATTGATTGTAGAAAACACACACACACACACACACACACACACACACAAATACACACACACAGCACTGATTCAAACTAACTGAAGAAATATTATTACACTTTTATTATAATCCTTAATGACACTGAAAACATGCTGACAAGTATAATGATAACATTTATAAATCAAACCCACGTCTGTCTCATGTAAAAAATATACTCTTCATTGTTGATGCCCAGTTCAAGTATTTTTCAGAAGAAAACAACGTTCTTTTATTTTCAAAGTATTTTTAAGCACCACTGCTTATTTCAACATCAGTTCTGCTGAATGTTAATTACAAGGCCAGCGGCTTTAGAACTTCATGTCAGTGTTATTTGTACACTACTGAGGAAAAATCGGCCCAGGTATGTGCTTGTACTCCACACAAACAGCA
Source organism: Hydrocynus forskahlii (assembly GCA_037974365.1). Lineage (NCBI taxonomy): Eukaryota > Metazoa > Chordata > Actinopteri > Characiformes > Alestidae > Hydrocynus > Hydrocynus forskahlii. The sequence continues at coordinate 3,194 of JBBPCX010064166.1, read as the reverse complement.
TGTAATTTTCTGATGCATGCCCAACGAAGTCTCTTTTTAGTCATGCAAAGCACATGAGGCGTAACTTCTCCAAAGCAGTGGAACAGAGGAAAACAGCAAAGTGGATAACTAAAGAAAAAAGCTGTGTAGCTCTTTGTTCTTTAAAGCAGGCCCCCTCAGCTGGAAGCCAGACCGGATTAGTCATTGCTAATACATATGTGTATGTGTGTCTGTGTATATATATATATATATATATATATATTAGGGGTGTCAAGTGATTAAAAAACGTAATTAATTACAAGCTCTCTGATCAATTAATCTAAATTAATCGCACACATTTTTGCTGTAAAAGTGTTTGCAGCAAAACCTTTTTGCACTTTTCTTGTTGAATAATGGTCATAACAATCAGAAATATACTGAGGGGAAAAAAATGTTTCAGCAATAACAATGATTGAACTGGGGTGGGGAGGTGAGTGGGTGGCGCTGCGGCACGTGTTGCACGTGGCATCTCGTGTGTTTCACTCATACAAACCGCTGGGTGGATAGGTTGGGGAATGACACTAATGATTTTTTAAAGTCGCCCCTAATTTAATGGTTCCAGTGCCCATGCATACAAGGCATCTCAAGCCTGGTATCGGGGGCCGTTCTGGCTCGAACCACCTGGTTAGCTCATTAATGCTTTGCGTTGAGGTGATATTTTACACATGATGTACTCCGTTGATCCAAAAATTCCTTATTGCATGAATTGCAGAGAATGATACTCCCATCAACTGTCCTATCTGTATGTTTTTAAACGCAAACTTTCCATCCACTGGGTGAAGCACCGCATTCTTGTGTTCATATTTATATACACAGTAGTGTCTTAGCAGATAAATGTGGGGTCAGCAATCATTGTTCAGTTACAATATTATTTTTATCTTTCTGATTATAGCAGCTATCATGGCGGCTGACCCACGGCAAGTACATCCTGGCTTTGCCAAACACCATCACAGACAGACTTGCTAATAAAGTAGAAGAATTTAATTATATATTTCGACCATAATTTCATCAAACACATCTGCTGGCATCTTCACTGTCCACGTGACATTCAAATCTAATCATCACTGCTGGACGAAACCTTGTGTGGAAACTATGGAAACTTAACGGGAAAAATGTTATTAAAAGCAATTTTGAACCATTTCTCTTGTTCTGTTCAAAAGTAAAAAATCTTACAACGTAAATGTCTGTTTTCAGTTCATAGCACAAAATGAATCACAACCAAAATGGAAAAACACGATTTTGTTCCAGCAGTGACAATATGTTGCCTCTTTAACTGGTAGAATACAAAAACATACAAAAGTAAGACTTAACATTCCTTGTATAACAATGCATTTCTCTCTAATTGATGGTTGGGTGCTACAGTCACTACCGTAGTCTTCTCTTAGAAGAATGACTATTTACTCTGTGGATAAATTAGTTACAAAGTACTGAATCTTTGTCAGCATCCCAAGAGAGTTACTCTTAGTAATAAAGGTAAAGATCCACTTCTTGCATAGTATTTAAAGTCAGTAGACTTAGTAACATATACTTGCCTAATAAATCTGCCATTAGAAGAAACCCCTGAGCTTTGACCTTGTAAGGCTAACCTTGACAGTGCTTCGTCCAGACACCTGCTAAACCTCTTCTTCTCCAATGTGACATCATTTTGCATATTGTGCCAATACTGGAGGTAATCAGAGAAGCTATCAAGAAGCGGGTGCTTTCAAGCAAATGCTGCTCATCAATAGTAGACATAAAATTTGATGACATTAAAATGGATAAGCTGTCCTGCTTCCTCAGATGTTTGCTCTCTCCATTCCTACTGCTCCTCTCTTGCCCTCCATGGTTCTGCATGTACTTCCGGAGTTAGGAAGGCCGGCGGAGGACAGATCCAGTAGCAAAAGCTTCTGGACGTGGCTGTAATTTCATTCTAGTTCAGCGTTTGGTTTTGGTATGGCAACAGAATATTCAATGCACCCCTCCTTGGAAGTTCTTATAGCGTTAAAAGGTAAAGGCACGCCATTAGTGGAGTGTCTCTGGGCCTCAGGTGAGTGCTCCACTGGATGGCACAGAACACGCAGACGCTGTGAAAAGGGGGAAAAAGAAGCATGACACATTAGGCTAAATATGAGAGTGATGCATGGGTGTGTGGAGTTTTGCCCTTAAAGTAGTACTTTGGGGAAAAAATGGAATCAACCTGATCTTCTTCTCATCCCAGATGTACTTGATCAGCTGAGATAGGATTTGTGTTGGAACTTACATAGTTTTACACTGAAACTACAAGGTTAACATACTTAAAAATACATGGAGGTTTACAATCGTGCACAAGTTTTGGCATCTGGTCAAGCTTTTTTTACTGAAAATAACTGAAAGTTTACATCCCCTGCTGAGTACACGTTTTCATGCACACTTACTGTTTATCTGCATTATTTGCGTCAAATTTTAACATCGTAGGAAAAAATGTGGCCTAAAATATTGTCTGGCTGTTCATTTTTATTTGCCATTGTATGTACAATAAATCTTTTTCTGAGGAACTACCAACCTGGATGAACGTCCCTTTAGCGCACATCAAAGCATAGATGGCCCACAGTGGCAGCAGAGAGACAGATGATAATGCCAACAACCACCCCAGAGCTGTCGCCCAAGCTGGAGCTTCCACACCCTTCACCAGCTTCAGTGGGGACCAACGGACCAATGAGAACACAAATGTCCCCTGAGGAGCCAGAAGGAGAATGACCATTGATGAGCTGCAGGATCTCCCTTAAAAAGTCTAAGAGATGATGATGTTTTTTTGTTCAAGATTAAGAGGCATGGTGTGAATGGTACCCACCGTGCACACAGCTGGGGTAAGGTAGCGCCAGCACAGCGTGAAGGTGGAGGGTGGTGGGTAACCGATCATGCTTTTGATGTTTTTGCTGAACCGGTTTGGCCCTGGAAAAAAGGAAAGTCTGTGAATAACAGTAGGTAACCAGAGACCTCACTGACATTCGATAACGCTGTACTTACTGCACTTAATACTTAAATACCATTAAAGGGCCAAATCCTGCATTATTCTGTTTTTTTTTTTACTTATGATGTTTACTTTGTTTCACAAGACTTATTTTATTGTTTCAAAAGAAATACTTTTGTTTTAGTTACTGTACCTTTAAGATGGGGGAAAAACATTTTGGGGGGGGGGGATTTACACAATATATTGT
>JBBPCX010064095.1:0-13994 GCA_037974365.1 Hydrocynus forskahlii | reverse complement strand
TATATATATAAGTATATATGGTGGGTTTCCTCACATGAACTGCTTTCTTTGACTTTTGACTTTGTTCTTCTGATACAGGATGGTGAATCTAAATACATGGTGGACAGTACAGAACACAGTGAACCAGAACAGGATTGTGGATCTAGAACGTGATGGACCCATACACTACAGTAAATACAGAACACGGCAAACGCTTACAGGATGGTAGATCTACAGCGTGGTGGAACATGTACAAGATGACAGATATAAAAAGCAGTGGACTCATAATCATGGTAGAACTAGCAGAATTAGAACATGGTGGACTGATACAGGATGGTAGATCTAGAACACGCTGGATTCATTAGGAAGGTAGATGTAGAACATGTAGAAGTTGTAGAACATGCAACTCATTTCTTATCATTACCCGTGGAAAGGTCACCTTCCAGAAAGCGAATGAGCGCCCCACTCTCCTGTGGTGAGTATCCAGGGCCTATTTTCTGAAGCGCTTGATTTCACAGGTCTAACGTCATCTTTTAAAAATATCTGTGAGACGCAAGGGATCAAGGAGTAATCTCAGTAGCTCAACTTCACACAGCTTTGAAACCCCAGGGACACAGCTCCGTCTGGCTTAGCACTACTGAAGGAATGGCTGATGAGAAACGCCAGCCACGTTTTTAACTGACGGCATGACCAGGCCAAAGGCAGCGACCTCCTCGAGACCTTGACATATTAGCACGAACAACAAGAAAGTCCCCGTGCAGTAAAAAATTTAAAGCATGTTGGCCCACATTTTTTCTTTGATAGAAATAATCATTTGAAAACTGAATAAAAAATTTCAAATTCAGTGAACCTGCCTCTGAAACACATCATATATTTTACATTAAGTTTAAATTGTATTGCATAATTAAAAATCTTGTTGCTTGATTTAAGTATTGCTTTAGGTATTAATCATAAATTAAGCGTTTAGTATTAAGTTAGGGACTTTCTTGTAGTTTATGAGGTCCACTTATAACATTTTTGTGGTTTTATGTACCAAAAATATTCATAATTCCCAATCACGAATTTTACTTTGTGTTACTGTGCCTTTAAGAGTGATATATGTAATTGAGCTCTATTCTGATTGGCTGCCCTGTATTGCATCTCAGCGCATCTCAGCACACTCCTTATGACTTCGTCATGAATAGGCAGAGCTAAACTGCTGTAGGCTGAATGGATCCTGAAGCAATATTGAAAATTTAACAGAATGATAATCTTTTATGTGTTGTTGTGTTATTTGAAGTTCAAAAAACTTAAGTTTCAATTAACCACTAAAGTGGAATTCCACCATTTATTTCGAAAATTCTGCATAATTAACCAGTTAAGATGTAAACAAGGTCTTTTGGGCTGGGTTTGGTGTCAAATGCCCCATTCTAGAGAACTGATCCAGCTGTCCGAAGACTAAAGGCTCCCTCAGATAAAATTATTACATGGAATGGTGAACACTGCCTGATGCCTGAGACTTTGTTTTACAGTAGTTTTACAAAATGAACTGGCCTAAGACAAAAATTTTAAAATGTAGTCTTGTTGAGAGGGTACATGCAGGACAGGCAATTCTTCAAAGAAAACTTTCTTTTAAATGTGCCACTATTTAAACATCAATATTACATATGAATACTTAGAGCAGTGCCCTAGTGGTCGCCAGAGTGAGATCTGGTCTCTAGAGCGGACTCTAGAGTGAGATCTAGTTATAATACTGAAAAAACCCTTTTCTGATGTTGTGAAGATAGAAGGGAGATGGGGTCTTTTATTAGGGATTAGAGCCAAGCCTAGTTATTCACATGTTAATTTGACTCTTTTATTTGTGCATTTGGTGTGTGTGTAGCAAAGGTGAGTACTTACTCTCTAAAGCACAATGCACACAAGTGCACTGCACTTGATGGAGAATCACAAAAGAGATTTGTCGTTCTACAGTTATCCCATATTGGCAGTGACAAACTAGATTAGAGTGCTCACTTGCTGGTCCACAGCGCTGGAGCGATAATTGCCAATTCTGTTACTGAGGATCCACCCGGCCCAGCCAGAGAGAGCAAGGCCAATTATGCTCTCTTTGTTTCTCATCCATGGATGATTGTGGTATTGCCAGGGACTGATGGTGATTGCTCCACTGAAGTAGTGGCTATGAAGGCTATATGCTAATTAAATGGATATTTTTTTATGTTGGGCAACGATTAAAATTTTTAATCACGATTAATCACATATACACAAAATACAATAAATAATTCAAAAGTAATGTATTGCGCCCCTTTATTTTTAAAGTACTGCTATATGAACAAAAATACAATAACATTTGGTTTGCAAACGGAACCATTATAGCAGCTCTAAAGTGGGACCAACTCCATATGAAAGTTTATGTATCTGGACGCGTGACCACCGCAAAAACCAGCCAAAACGTATATGAGCACAAAAGCAACAAACTTTCAAAATAAAAGGATTTTTAACCCCACGATAAAAGTAAGTGTGTTAAGTAAATAATGCGTTAACGCAATAATAACCCATTAGCTTGCCCAGCCCTAATTTTTTCCATTTGTTTGCAATAGCCTTGTAGCTTTACTGCAAAAGACAAAGAAGCAAATTTCTTAGCTGATCAACCTCACTTGAGTTAAGGGGGGAAAACTGAATTTCCTCTTTATTAAAAGTACAATTCCTCAAACTATGGCTTTGAGAAGACAGCAGGTAGTGATCAGGGTGAGGGACAGACAACGCTGTCAATTTTATGTTACATACTTTACATTTGGTATTATTCTAAAGATATGATCTACTGTTTAAAATTTCTTCTTTTGTCACAATCTTCTGATTCTGATCTTCAAATATTTTAACTTTCATGTTCCTCATTACATCTGGAAAAATAAACACCTGAGAGTAAAGTTTTCTAAACTTCTGAACTTAAGGAACCAGGGGGATTACATCTGCCTAATTTACAACTGTATTATTGGTTTGTCGAAATTAAAAATATGCTGACTTGGTTTATGTGTTGACATGATTCTTTATGGCTTGGTTTGGAGTCTTCAGCTTGCCATCCTCACTGTCTTAAATCTCTGCCTTTCTTTGATAAAATACAATACTATAATAATAACCATAATGTATACAGGGGGTCCTTGAGTTACACAGATCCGTTCCTTCAACAGTGATGTAACCTGAATTTGGTGTAAGTCGAAACACACTCTAGTCTCAGTCTCTTACCAGTCCTAACACAGCTGTAAAATCATAAAAACACAACTAAGCCACAGAAAAAGGAAAAGGAAAACTCCCTCACTCAGATGCCGCATTACTGTGTATTCTTCCACCGCGTAACCTACGTAGTCCGTAAGTACGAGGCTACTGGTGTAAGTTGAGTCGGAGTGGGAGTGAGCGTCGTAAACTCGAAACGTCGTATGTCGGGACTGTTGTAACCTGAGGACCCCCTGTATGTCATATAACTTCTGTTAATGCGAATATTGTTATTCATATCATTCAACTGGCATGGACAGAAAAAAATATTTATAAAACCTCTGGACCTTCTCTTTACATTGCCCTTTCTTGTACAACTTAGAAGTATTGTTTTTTTGGAATGGGGTGGAACAATCTGTTAGATATTTCAGATCCACTGATTAATGGCTCCTTAAAGACTTCTGAGCGACTTATACAATTTGGCATCTCGCATAAAGATTTTTTAAGTTCCTTCAGATCTGACACTTTGTTAACTCTCTGTTAAAAGTGAATGGGATGCGTATAAGCTTTTCTGAGCCTTCTCTAACTCTCTGCCAGAACACTTCAGGGTAAGATCTTAGAGATCTCTTTGTTATTCCTGATCCATCATCTTACGATGCTATGGAACCGATTTGGGAACTTGATCTGGATGTAACCTTTAGCCCTGTAGATTTTAAAGAGGTTTGTAACAGAATTTTTCACGTCAGTCTCGATACATGAACAAAGTTTGATAAAGTTTTTTTCATAGGACATATTTTACAGAAGTCAGCCTCCACAAAATGTTCCCTCATACCTTAAACCTGTGCTATAAATTTTAATTACATGTTGGAACATTTTTTACATCCGTTTTGGTCTTGAGAGATCCATTTTGTTATCGGTCATTACTGAGAAGCCGTTTATAGTGTCTATGTTTACAATATTTGTTGAACATAATTTTGTATTAAGCTTTTTATTTCTAATATGCTTACTATTCTTGTGTTTTTGCAAAGAAATGTATTTTGCTTCTCTAGACCAAACCTCATATTCCTACTGTCAATACGTGAATGTCATCAGTCCTAATGCAAACTGATGCATGACCTGAAACACAAATTGCACAAATTCTGGAGACTTTGGAGCCCTGTGTGTTCCTTTCTACAATATTCTGTAAGGTGATACTTTGTGGGTTTTTGTGTGTGTTATTGCAGGGGCTGGGGATTAGGTAGTAGATTCCTGTAAACATTTGTTGAAAAAACAATAAATAAACAGTGATGAGATATAAAACCCTTAACCTGCAAAAAATGCCTTTGCCTTTCAGATTTTTCCGTTTCATCATCTGCTTCCAAGCCTGATTTTATTGGTGCAGATAGAAGTGCGAGTGTGAGTGATGAGACCAGGGACTGATTAAACCTGGGAAATAGACAGAGAGGAAAACAGCCCCAGATGACATGACAATGAATCAGCATGAAGAAAATGTGCTGCCTCCAGCTTTCTCCATTTATTCTGAGGTTTTATCATCATGAGAACTCACTCAGAGATTAAGGATCATAGAAAAATACACAGATAGAACATATGATTATATGCAGATTAGAGATAATCCTATTTTTCAAGTTTATTTGCATTCTGCTAAATCCTTCCTTATCTATGCATCTACAGTGCCCCGAAAGACTTTTGTGACACACTTATAAAATAAATTGTGTGCCATTTTGATATTTTAAAGGAGTGTATATTATAAACAGACCAGTCTAAGACTGTCATGTTCTTTCTGGGAAAAGGCATCTGGTGTGTTATTGTTTGAGCGTTTTTTGTGTCTTTCAGAATTATACACTGCAGTAGATATAGAAAAGAATCAACGTGTTTAAAATATTTACATTTTGTTGCTTTGCAGCCTGAAATAATACACACACACACACACACACACACACACACACACTCAAGGCAACTTATAGCATCCAAGTGAAATAAATGATAGCAATAATTCAGCAAAAATAAAATGAAGTACCAAAAACAATCACTGAGATGGAAGAAGATTCACACATAACACACATAAAAAGTATATTCAGCTCCAGTAACAGAACTTTCTAATGGTGTAGATTCATGATGTCAGCGAGCCCAACCAATCATCACTCATCAGGCAGGATGCTGGTCTTACTGCCTCAAACCTCTTTACTTGATGAAAACAGAAATATTGTAGCTTTTATTAATTTTTTAGTGTAGCAAGCTGTTTCCAAAATTCTACATTTTCAGATTCTGATTCAAGGGCTTCCCTGTGAGAGCACTCTAGCATTATTGGTATCATGAGAAAAATGGCAAGCCGACCCTCTATTCGTGGTGGTAAAGTAAGTGGGTTTTCTTTAAGAATAAATGTGGATGCTTAGGGGCTCAGTATATCTCCAAAGTTCACACCCATTCTCATATTAGCAGAGGAGAACCCTCAGGGCTGAACGTCTTGGTCATTCATCCATCTTTGAGGCGATTTTTCACTGAACCATTCTTTAAGAAAGTCCTGTGGGATGGTCGGGGTCACGGCTGCTCTGGCAGAGTAGGCCGCGGGGTTACCTTCCCCTCAGGTGTAGCGGGGCAGAGATCAGTCCTCTGAGGCTGAACTCTGCTCATCTTTTATTGAATACATTAAACAGGCCCTCTGCTGGATAATTCATGTGGCAGGAGTCAGGGCTCGTTTAGATATTTGCACTTGGTTGGCATTTTTTGCCTTCTATTTTATTGTTTGTTTAACCTATTATTACTGCTGTGTTGCAGTAGTATATTATATGTGTAAAACAGAAAATACAATATGGTGCAATGTTCCTGTTCTACATGCTCACTATTAATGAAAGTACAGTAAAGTACATTCCAAGAGCACCCACGTATAGTGAAAAAATGAGAAGTTGTGATGTGGTAAAAAAAAATGCCTAAAAATGCCAATTTTTATAGTGTATGCCTAGATACGCCCCCAAATATACTCCCAAAACACTTTAATTTCATTTTAAACTCATTATCCTTAAAGAAAATGTAAAGGTAAACCCGTATTCGTACTGTACAGTTTACACTGAACTCCTGCAGTGCTAGAATGTAAAATACCGCACATTTTCTTTGGTATAAGCAGGTAAATACAGTAATAAATTGGGGGTTTGGATTCATAATGTGGTTGTTTAAATAAAGATTTGTGAGAAATATTCAGCATGAGATTGTAAGATTAGGTCTGATTATGTGAGTCTCAAGCCAGTGAGAAAATTACAAACAGTTAACAGTACATACAGCTAACAGACTACATCCTCTTCCAATAGCAGAGGTTTGGCAGGGTTAGGCTGGTTCAGAACAGTTAATAAATCTGTTTTTTATTTGCTTTCCTTATTCAGGTAGCAGTTTGATGCAGTACCAGTAATAGATGTATCCATCCATCCATCCATCCATCTTCTACACCTTTGTCCCGCACTCTGGGTTGGGGGGTGGGTGTTTGGGGGGTGCGCTGGAGCCTATCCCAGCTGCAATGGGCGAAGGCGGGGTACACCTTGGACAGTCACCAGCACGTTGCAGGGCCACACCAGTAATAGATGTTATAGACAAATACAGTCAGTAAATTAGTTTCTAAAATCAAAAGTGTTTGTGTCCAAAAACCTGAATTAAAACCAGGTGTTTTACCTTCAAGGAAACTTCAGTACAGCAGTGTTTTTATAAGGGGTAGGGGTAAATAGGGTGTTGGTGGCCTAGTGGGGTAGGATACCTCTGGTTTAAGAGGTTATGTGTTCGAATCCTACCTTCATCACACCACCACTGGGTTCCTGAGCAAGACCCTTAACCCCCAAGTTGCTCCAGGGAGACTGTCCCCTGTAGATAGGGAATGGAAGTCACTTTGGATTAAAGTGTCTGATAAATGCTGTAAATGTAAATAACTGTGTGAATTATACAAGTAACACAGATAATACACAGGAGTCTGAGTGAAATATGATAGAGCCTGAGTAAAATATTGATGTCTTCCTTGTTACCCATTCTGATGTCAAGAATCACCACATTTTAACTATGGAAAGGCCACATCTGATTGGACTGGTTAAACTGAGTCACATGTCCAGCAGTTGGTGTCCTGGTGGTTAGGGAGTTGCCCCAGTGATCAGAACGCTGTGGGTTTGAATCCCAGGAATGCCGGTGGGACCACTGAGGTACCCTTAAGGAAGGCACTGCCCCCACACACTGCTCCCTGGGCGCTGTGTTCCTGGCTGCACACTGCTTCACTTGGTGAATGGGTTACATACAGAGAAAGACTTTCACACTGTTCACACTGTGTGCTGTGGTGTGCTGCGTTCATGTGTAACCAATGGACATTTTACACTAATTACTTTAAACTGAAACAACTTGAATCCACTTGTGGCTTGAATCCAACTCCAAGGTGTGAGACTGAATGTTGCTTTCTCAGACCACAGATCATCTTTCATGCTCAAACTGGATATGTCAGACAATGTATCACAGCTACCTGTCTGGACAAAGTCTTACTTTCTTAAGATTGCATTACCTTTCTCTAGCTACAATCTGTGCCTGTTTTTTTTGCCCAGAAATGCAGCTATCCACTGCAGCATTTTAGATTTCAGACCATTTTCAGGGATCTTCAGAACCTATAGTCACTCCCACAGACTCATTTGGCACCATGTCCTGTCGACAGGCTCCCATGGCTGTGGTGACGTACTCAGGCGATTCTTTTAGCTGACTAGGAAATGGTTTCGTTCCTCTAGGCCATGCCCCCCCATCGCTGGTGCATCTGTCACCTTTTCATCCACGTTCTCCTTTGCCTGAGGAGGCAAAAACACTATTAACAGAAGGAGAAAATTCATAACAGGGAGATATATTGACATATTATACGCTACACAGGGCCAGATATTAATGTGTACCAACTGGAGCCACACTGTGATTGTAAATATCAACAATTTAGATTACTTCACATTAACTAATCATGGTCTATTACTAAATAAATTGCACATTTATATACACAGTGATTTAATACTCCATGTGGCATGATCCTACACTTTATGGACAAAAGTATTGGGACGTCTGACCATTACACCAACAGGGACTAATGACACTGTATTCAGATACATAGACTTTAATATGGAGTTGGTCCCCCTTTGCAGCTAAAACAGCTTTCACTCTTCTTGGAAGGCTTTCCAGAGTTTCTGTGGGAATTTCTGTGCCCATTCATTCTGTAGAGCATGTATGAGGTCAGACACTGATGTTGGACGAGAAGGTCTGGATCACAATCTCCGTTCCAGTTCATCCCAAAGGTGCTGGATGGGTTTGAGGTCAGGGCTCTGTGTGGACCAGTCAAGTTCTTCCACACTGAACTCCTCCAGCCACGTCTTCATGGAGCTCGCTTTGTGCACTGGGACACAGAAAAGGTAGAAAAGGTTCTTCTCCAAATTGTGTCCACAAAGTTGGAAGCATGGCGGTATTCAAAAAGATTGTCCTTCACTAGAAGTAAGGGGACCACCTGAATTCAATAATTAAGAGGTGTGTCCTAATACTTTTGTCCAAATTGTGGATTATTGGCTACTACCTCCTGTAACCATACAGTAAATGAATTAGACATTTATATATATATACTGGTCTAACTGATTTGTGACAGTTTGTCTAGTCTGAGATTTATGGATGTGGTGAGGAAGAACATGCAGGCAGCTGGTGTGAGAGAGGAAGATGCAGAGGTCAGAAGGAAATGGAGATGGTTGATCCGCTGTGGAGACCCCCTAATCGGGAGTAGCAGAAAGAAGAAGAAGACACACAATGATTTAATACTCAGAGTGGCATGATCCTATTTTAGCCCCTGTGGCTTTTTTGTATTTGTCTATAGTATTTATATCCAGAATTTACTTATCTATAGAACATTAGTGTAAATAGCAGAGTGTATTTCATATTGAGTTTTTTTCTGCAGATTTCAATGTTATTTATATAGTCTTTATATTTTATATTGTTCTTGTCTCTGTGTGCCTGCGCAGTCGTCAGTTTCCTATAGGATCAATAAAGTTTTCTGATTGTCATTCAAAGTCAGGTAAGGACTACATTTCCCAGCAGGCAATTGTACTGCTCGTGCATTACTGCTTAGGTTGCGGTGGGTTATATATGTGTATTTATTTACACACCCGTGTTCCGTGAGCCAATGACAGAGCAGGACGAAAGGGACTTGTCCGTGATGACAGCCTGTGGACCAATCACAGCGCAGGTGCGGAACAGTGTCGACCAATCGCAGCGCGAGGAGGGCGGGACTTGAGAGTGAAAACGTTCGGGGGAGAGAACCGAGCGGATAAGAACAGTTTGAGTCTGTCGCGGCCAAAATAAAACAAAAATAAAAATAAAAATAATGCAGATCACGCTGAAAACCCTCCAGCAGCAGACGTTCAAAATCGATATTGACGCGGAGGAGACGGTGAGAGCTCGACACTGACTCGTTTTGTTTTGGGGGGGAGAATTAAAAAAGGGTGAAAAAAGAAAAAAAAACGACAAAAGTTGTAGGCTAGGCTAAGCTACGCTAACCCTTTAGCTAGAGTAGCAGAGGCATTAGTCTCACTTTTTTGTCATAGCTGAGAATCTCACTTTTCAGAGCTTATATCTATGTATTTGGACGTCTATTGACATTTTATGCCCGTCGAGAGTGTAATAATTTGTTGTGAGGGAAAAAAGTTCAGCACAAGAAAAACGATAGCCTTGCCTAGCCTTCCCGTTAGCATGACAGCTATTGCTAATTCTGAGTTTATTTGAGGTCATGTTTACATATTCACCCAAGCCAAAAAACAAACTGAACTTTTATATTTATTTAAGAGTGTATGTTGTGGATGAAAAGTAAACAATTTTACACGTTTTTACCCATAGCAAAGGTAAGCTAACTAGCATTAGCTCTTTGCTAACCCTGTAGGATGAACTCAGGTCTTGCTGGACTGCATGTGCCAGCAGAGTCATATTAATAAATGGGTGTCCTTTAGACTAATGGACACCTAATATACACCCTGTGTCACTGTATATTGGAATAAACTCCATCTAAAGTAGAAGTTTGTAGAGGTTAGCCTGTTAGCTGGAGCTAACTGGCTGCGTGGCCTGCAGGATCACTGTTGATCTGGTCAGTTTTGTGTTCTGTTTGTATTTATTTGTTGCAGATGCACAGCAGGGTTTCCCGTTACATCCTTCATGACATTCCTCATTCTGTAGGAATGACACTGGCTTGAGCTTTTTAAAGAGAAGCTAGAGAAGCTCCTGGAGTTAGCCTGTAGTGACTCAGTGATATTCACTAGTTCCTGAGTCCTGGCAGAAACCTGTGATTTGATCAGAGATTCTGTCTTCACTGTTATTTGGAACAAATATGGTCTGAGTGCCATGTGATTGCCCAGGAAGTGTGGTTGATGGGCCACATGTCTGTACTTCATACTCTTCAGACTGCACCAGAATGACATACTTTTTTTTCCTGGATGTGCTCAAAGTGACTGATTTGCTTGTAACTCTTCAGAAATGCTTATTGAACTTTGTGGTGTAAAAGCTGTTGTCTCTTGCCAGTGAAATTTCTCAGATGGGAATCTGATTCAGATTCACTGTATGGTTTCAGGCTTCTCTGAGAAGCCCAGAAGCAGGTTGGTCTCAGCTTGTGGACAAGGAAATCATGAACATATGCACACCGCTTCATGCACTTGAAGGCCCTTGAAACAACTTCTTGAAGCTTTACAGTTTCCAGAAGATCATATGGAGGCCCTTCATAAGTCTACCTGACATACTCATCTGAGTCAGTTTTATAGCTTTTTTCTTAAATAAAAAAGAATAAGTACATTGAACTACTTGGCATTCTTAGGGAGTTGCCCCTATGATCAGAAGGTTGTGGGTTTGAATCCCAGGACTGCTGGTGGCACCACTGAGCTACTCTTGGGCAAGGTACAGTCCCCATACATTACTCCCCGGACACTGTGTTCCTGGCTCCCCGCTGCTTCCCTTTGGTGAATGGGTTAAATACAGAGAAAAAATTTCACACTGTTCACACTGTGTGCTGTGGTGTGTTCATGCATGACAAAATGTACACTTTACATGTGCTACCAGCTCTGTGACTGTGAACATTGGCTTTCTCTGACTCATGGAAGCGCCAGCAGTGGACTTTCACTAATGCAGCATCAACACACTTAGAGGAGAACACTGCTAATTAAAGCATGAGGGTAAGTGATGAGAAAGAGTCTGTTCGTGCTGTCTTGGATGGCTGTGGCGTCATTTGGGATTGATCTTGCGATGACCTGATGATGAGAGTGTTTCTTACACGGTTGTACCACTCAAGACCCACTCATACACTGATCAGCTGGTGTTGTGTTGATAGGTGCTACTGATCGAGATGTGCAAAACCTTTTTGCTCATGTGCAGTTCCACACTCATGGGATTCATTACCATGCCCATAAATCTGTGCTACCTTAGCCTGGACATACTGTTAAACTGAGTAACATCTTCAAAGCTATTTTAATTGTTACTTTTGACTTGTATGTGTGCACTTGTTTTCAGTGTGGCAGCATATGAGCACATGTTGGTGTGCTAGGGTCAGAAATGAACATTTTGTTGTCCTCGATTTGTTACAATTTATTCCTTGTCCTTGATTGATGACAAAAACTCTTAGATTAATTCCATTAGCTGTGTTGTTCGCTTCTTTCGTAAGTAGTTGGGCAATATGTGAAAGTATAAGATTAATCTTATTTAAAAATTTAATATCCTGTCAGGTAAAGTTTTATGAGCTGGAACACAGAGTGAATCGATAGATTCTGCTGTTGATTCGCACAACGGAAGCATTTTTCAACAAGGCAGCATAAACACAACAGTAAAATAACCTGCCTATTTGTGTAGGTTCCTCTTGTGCCACTAAAGCAGCTCTGAAGGTGCTGTTGTATCTGCACCAAAACCTTAGCAGCAGATCCTTGCGTCCTAGAAGGTGTGAGGTGGAGCCTCCACGGATCAGACCAGTTTGTCCTGCGCATACACAGTTGATAAGTTGGGTCGAGATCTGGAGAATTTTGGAGACCAATTTGTGTTGTCATATTCTTTAAACATTCCTGATATGAAACATGGAGTTAAGAAGTGTGCTAATCAAATCAAATTGTCTACCGTTTAAGATTAGGGAGGGGTTATGATTTATCAAACCTTCAGAAAGCATTTAAATAACACAAAATGGAACCGATTTTATACCATTTTTTTTTACCAGCATTACTACCACCAGTAATGTGCTACTACCCCTATAAGGTGGCGAATATATATAGGTGATGAACATAAGCTGTTTGCCACCCGCCAATGAATGAAGGGAGCCCAGGTAAAATGTGCGCCAGTGACATGAGATTAGATGCTGCTCTTAAAAATCCAAACTTCAGACAAATGTAAATGTGGTGCCATGGAAACTCAAGTTTAAATGTATGTGTGTCTGTGTGCAGCAGGCAGACATTCTTCAAAGTAGAAAAGTTCCCAGTGAATATTAAATAGTATTTTAATTTAAAATGCTCGTCCCTGTTTTAGAATTTTCTGGGAAATCCCCTTTCTCTCAGGCAGTTCATGAGGACCGACCTGGGAGTTTTTCTACTGAACTGAGAAAGAAACGTTTAAAGCTTGTTGCTGAAAACCCCCTGTTGAGAGGCATTTCATTTTCTGATTTTATTAAACGTGTCTTCTTTTAGGTCTGTCCATACATATGACTCATGCTGCATGTGAAAAGTTATGGAGTGTTTTTTTTATACTTTGTGAAGTTTTCCAACCTTTCCTACCTTTTTAGACATTCATTATAAATGACCTGTTATTTAATAAATAATTGCGGTATGAAAAAATATTTATTTCAGTGGTTTGATAGTGGTGGCCATAGGAGCCCTGGGTCACAAAGTTTATAGTGGAAATTTAGTTGGGTTCTTACTATTTTACTAGTAGCTGAGTGAATAATCGAGTAATCACATAGATATAAATGTAATAAACATTTCATTCTCATTTTTTACTACAAATATATTTGCATGTGCGAGGCTTTCCTTTGAGTTAGTGATACCCCCAACACCTCCTTACCTGGCAGATCTGCTAAATATGGGTTTATAATGAACTGTGTATACCCTGTATGTCATTTACATTGAAATGTAATCACTAATCAAGGGCTTACATGTCCATAAGTTATGTTTTCAATTGAGTAATTGATTTTAATCTGTCCCCAGATGTTTCTTTATTTACTGTCCAGGTCCACCAGTGAACCTACATGTGTTTTCTGACTTTAATGTTGATAATGACCAAATAATGGTATATCTGGAGAAAAAGGTTTTTTGGAGACATTTTTTACCTTGCAAAAAAAAGCATGAATCCATATGCCATGAAAGGATATTATAAAGTATGTTTTTGGCCAAAACCTTCTTAAAATTAATGGAAAGCATGTCAATGTCATCCTGCAGCTCAGACTCTTGTACATCAAACATTAACCGCTTCAGATGTCTGGTTCCTATCACAACCATTCAATGAACCACCTCTCTGACACCCTTCATGCTAGTTTTGAATGCATTTCCCCATAAATTTTAAAACATTCTCCTTTAAAAAAAGAGAGACGGTTACTTAACTTAAGGGAAAGCTATTTCCTCCAGAGCTTTCAGCCTGGACTCCTGACTCATTTTTACCATCCTAACATACTGCACTCTGTGTTTTTACAGGTAAAGGCCTTAAAGGAGAAAATTGAGAATGAAAAGGGGAAGGAGAGCTTTCCTGTCGCTGGACAGAAGTTGATCTATGCAGGTTTGTCTCTCTCTCTCTCTCTCTCTCTCTCTCTCTCTCTCTCTCTCTCTCTCTCTCTCTCTCTCTCTCTCTCTCTC
>JBBPCX010064064.1:0-13998 GCA_037974365.1 Hydrocynus forskahlii | reverse complement strand
ACACACCCTGTATGTTTGATTAATATATTAGTTATATACATTTTCATCTACACATCACATTGTAGTTTCTTTAGAAAGAAACACCACCCCAAAGTTCCTATTGTCAAAAGCATATTTTTGACAAATCTCAATATTTGCACAGAAGTAGAAGTATCAGAATCTGAGCTTCTCACTCAGGTTTAGTAAAACTGCTGCCATGTGTCAAAGCCAAGAATGCATTTAAGATCATCCACACTGTTTACATACAGCACAAGACCAACAAACAAAAAACAGGAACAGCTGTGAGTGGCTTGGTGAGTTTATGAGGACGCGTAATATTTCCAGTAGTCCTTCAGATCTGGAGGGAGTGAAGGACATCTGTTGACCATCACAGCAGTGATAATATGGAGACAAGTTCGGCTTCAGCAATGTGTTTTCAGACTTAATTTAGCTATTTAAGTAAATGCCAAGCCAACGTTCATGTTCGTCATTGTTGGTTTTGAAAGGCACGCCGTCCTAAAAGTGCTCCCCAAAATTCCCATTTTCAAAAGTACATTTTTGACAAATCTCAGTATTTGCACAGAAGTATCAGAATCTGAGCCTCAGGCAGGCAGCTGTCAGGCCGCCAGCCCCCCAGCGCCAGACAGCCCGCCTCAGCGTCGGGAAGAAGGGGCGACAGCTACAGCTGGAAGCCTCTCTGCACAGAATTTAAAAGCAAATAATGCTGAAGTTCAAGCTAGAATGACTATAAAAACATTCTGTGTGAGCAGAGCTCTGGGTTCCGCTGCTCTCTGGTGTGATGGGCACACCTCTAATCCTCCGCTCAAGCGCGTCCAAAACATTTCCCACCGACAACCTGTCAGCTACGGTTAATGCAAAGGACTGATATGTCACTCAGTGGTGATCACAGTTCACTGTTTGTGGAAGTGCAGCACACAGAAAGCCTGATTTGAATCATATTTGTGGGGGAAATCAGCTCCAGACAGACAGCAAACACCTGCTCACAGCTGCACGCCCTGGAGATACGAGGGAGGCGATGATGAGGAAGACTTTGCTGCACTTTCTGTGAAGCTACTTCATGTTTTGGAGAGCATTCGGCACATTTTAGTTCCAAAGTAACTCGGGCCAACTTGGAACCAAGCCCTGATCACTTTAGTTAGAAAACTCTACGGCAGGTAAGATCCTCTTGGGGGAATTATTTTTAACATGCTAGCAAGAAGTCTCAGCATTAACAACACAAGGATCTGTTTTGATTTGCAGAACAAAAAAATAACGCTGTAAATCCTAAGTGCCTCCTGGGTTGTCTGTATTTTTCTTGGAAAACCGTTTAATTGGTCCGGGACTATTATGTGGAGGGTCTTTAAAATGTTCTTTGCAGGATTTTTGCACTCGCTCATTTACCAAAAAGAGCGTGGTGTATGAGTGGACAAGCATACAGTGGGCAAGAGATCGGTTTACTATTTTGGTCTCACTGTATTTTAAGAGTCCTCTGTTATCTACAGGAACTTTAATTGTTGAACTGGTGAAACCAAAAAAGTTAAGGATCAGATTTAGCAGAAAACTAAATGTTACTCTAACTAAAATGTAAAGTGAACTAACATGTTCCTTGAAGAATCATCCATTGAAAACATGGCTCTTTAAATGTTTTCACTCCAAAGAACCACATATTGTTTTCATAACAAGGTAAGAAAAATACTGTCTCTCAGACTCATGGTGTCTATCAGGGGTCACTGCAACCTACAGGTCAGACGTCAGCGGAGCCCCAACATAGACCTTCAATGAATTAGAGAGCCCCTGCTGTGATGGATATTCTCCCCACTGTAGCTGAATAGACTGAGCAGTGGCTGTTACAGCATTCCAGACAGAAGCTTTAACGTATTAAACATAAACAATTGCTTTCTCCGTTCCACAAGTCTTAAAGAAAAATGCCAGAAAAGATTAAGCCTCAAATGCCTGGGTCACAAATGAACTTCAAGAGTGCAAATAATCGCTTGTGTAACACCTCTGGAAAGGCAATGGCCGAGTTCTGGCTGTTTCTATGCAGCAGGCGTTAGCAACGGCATAAAGCTGCTTGTAAATTTTGATGGCACTGACAATGGAGGCCAGCACTGTAATGGGACAAAATAAATCGCATTTGTTTTAATGGGAATGCTCTTTATAGGCCTTGCTGGAAGGCAATTTGGCAAACACAGATTGGAGCAACCACATGAATAACTTTCTACTAGGCAACGTTTGCATGGCGGTTCAATGGAGTGGCAGAAATATATTCTCCACTGCTGGTTCAGGACTGGAGGACGGAGATAAGCTGTACCACCCCAAGAAAGAACTGGAGCAGCGCTTCCATCTGCGCCCTCAACAGCAATAAACAACAAACAACAAACATGATTATGGACTTATATAGTGGCTAAAGGGCGGTTAATTTAGCTTCTGATTGGAGTTTTAGGTTTCTGCTATCGTTGCTAACATACAAGCCAAATTTCTCTGAGTGGATATTAGAGTAGGATTGCCCTTTTCTGTTCGTTAGTTTCTAGTGCAAAAATAACAGCAGCAGCAGCTGCAGCGGCTTGAGCTGACAGCACTTCTGAAAAGTCACAACTAGCAACAAAAGTCCAGTTATTCTCATTAATGTTAGCATCAGCTTTCTGATCATCTTTTAACGAAAGGCTTAAAGGCCTGACTGTATCGGTGCACAGTATATATTGATTAAACAAAGTAATTCACTGAGTTTTAAAGGACATTTTAGATTTTCAGGCTTTCTAAATCAAAATATTTTGCACATTTGTAGATCTCCTTTTAGAATAAATGCTCTTTGCTCACTCGTTCACCCACATTTTAAGTAAAGCGGCCCCTTATAGTCACGTGTGAACACAACACAGCACAGCACATAATTCTCGGTATTTAACCCATTCACCAAGCGAAGCAGGGGGCTGTCACCAACGAGGGGCATCGGGGGAGCAGGGTGTGAGGGAGCCGGGTGTGGGGACGGTATCTGGCTCAAGAGAACCTCAGTGATGATATGAGCAGTGGGATTCAAACCCACAGCCTTCTGACTGTAGGGGCAACATCCTAACCACTACGCCACCAGCTGCTGGGCACCATTGGTAGAACAGCTTTTGATGGGTCACGAGAACAGCTCTCTGCATCAGTGAAACTGCGGCCATGTGTCAAAGCAGAGAATCCATTTAATCCATTTAAACCCACAACTGTTTACATACAGCCCAAAACAGCCAATCAAAGAAGCAAAACACAGAAACAACTTTGCGTGGTAATGATGAAAATGTTATCAGTGGCCTTTTTTAGATTTGCTGAGAGCCGAAGAATATCATAGCACTGATGATATGGGGACAAGTCCAGGTTTAAAAATGTGTTTTTCAGACTTAATTTAACGTTTTAATGTTCCATCACTAACTCAAGTTCCACCACGAGAGAAAACACGGACAGGGTAAAAAAATGCTGTTCGGGACCGATAGCTTGTCGAGGTATTCCCGTGTTTGACGTGAAGTTAATTAGTATAGATTTATAGAAACCAGATTTTTTATCCTGTACAAATCAGAGGCATATTACTTTGTTAACTGTGTTCAGGTTTGTCTCAGATGATGGCTCAACTTCACTTAGAATGTCAAAACAAAAGCCAAACAAAAGAACAAGCGGGGGACAGTTACTTTAGAGGAAATGTTTTTATTCCTTTAATATTTTCCACCAACTTATCTTCAGTCTCTGGCACAGAGCAAGTACAGAAATTCCATATGCATCTCTACTTAATTGCTATGTCTTGACTTACTGTCTAGAGCAAAAGAAAGTAGAAAACAGGGGTACCAGTAATGGACGGGCTTCTTCAGTTCATCATGAAAATTAACCTAAGGAGAATATAATTAATGCCTTTGATACGGACTGTCAAGAGTGTCATTACAGGATGAGCTGAAAATACGCACACTGCCAGATGCTCAAAGGGGAAATGAAGGGTCTCACTAAAGAAAAGCGCATCCCACCCAAAAGCCCTGGGACAACATGTAATTCCTTAAAGGAATATTTCAGCTTTTTTCATCCATATTGTACGGGTGATTTACCACAATTATCTTGGTGCGTCTACATACACTTCGTAAAACAGCCATAAAACCCAGTGACTCAAAACCCGTATAAGAAAAGGCAATGAGCAAGTGCTTCTATTATAAGTGTGTCTTGAGTCAGTGAGTTTCGCTTTCCTTTCTGTTATGCATTGAAATGATCGCTCATCGTAATGGACCATATGCAGCAGATAGAGGTGATGTTGAGAAGACTAACACTGATTTATTCCCTTTGCATGCAAACAGGAATTTAAGCAACATTCACGCATCTTGGTAAATGAAAAATAAAGTGAATCAGCAGAAATGCCATGGCTCTACAGCAGTGGTCACCAAGCCTGCTCCTGGAGATCTACTAGTTCCTAGTGCCTGATCGGTTGGATCATGAAGCAAGGAGGTGGGGCAGCATGCAGGCTGGAGCTAAACATGGCAGACCTCCAAGAGGGTTGGTGACCACTGTCCTTTTGTTTTCATGGCAATAAAGAAGATATGAAATGAGGCAGCTGGTGACCTAGTGGTTAGGGCGTTGTACCTGCAATCGAAAGGCCATGGGTTCAAGCCCCAAGACTGCTAGTGGCCCCACTGAGGTTCCCTTAAGTAAGGTACCGTCCCCACACACTGCTCCCCGGGCGCCGTGTTCCTGGCTGCCCGCTGCTTCGCTTGGTGAATGGGTTAAATACAGAGAGGAAGAATTTCACACTCTTCACACTGAGTGCTGTGGTGTGTTCACATATGACAAAAATGGTCACTGTCACTTAAATGGAGTTAGAAAAAAAGGAGGTGAGCCAAAAACATAAATCAATCTAACAGCACCAAGATGGAGAAACATCTTGGAGAAACAATGACTTGCATGCTACTGCTGTGTGTAGGAGGCCGTTGCTCGGCAAAGGCTCAGTCTTTGGGAAATATCATCTAAAACACCACAGTTAATTATTGCCTGCCAAGCCCCAATTTTAAAGCTGCTTAAACCACCCCTGAGACAACGGCTGAACAATACGGCCCTATCATTCCTAAAGTATCCAACCTCTCATTTTCAACCTACCATTACAACCTAGAGAGCAGACTATTGTCTCCATAGTTGATGGAGGGACTTTAAAAGATCTGAAGGAAACGTGTTTCAATGAATCAATAAGTCATAAAATGAAAACATAAAATGAAAACATACTGTGCTGACATAATCTAACACCAAAGTATGGTTCCTTTAGGACATGAACGTTGAACTTCAAGTACAG
The DNA here is from genome assembly GCA_037974365.1 of Hydrocynus forskahlii. Classification (NCBI taxonomy): domain Eukaryota; kingdom Metazoa; phylum Chordata; class Actinopteri; order Characiformes; family Alestidae; genus Hydrocynus; species Hydrocynus forskahlii. Next base: position 8,726 of record JBBPCX010064064.1, on the reverse strand, counting down.
GGTGCCACAAGCGTGTGTTATTTGAGTGAAAATATAAAGTCAGACACTATTAATTCAATTTCATTTTATTTATTTAGTGCTTTTTACAACCAATGTTGTAACCAAGCAGCTTTACAGAATCCAGGTCTAAGCCCCTAATGAGCCACAGGCAACAGAGACAAGAAAAAAAAAACTAAAGCTGAAGGGAGAGACCTCAGAAAGAACCAAGACAAGGAACCAGGAACAACAATTTGCTGGAGCTTGTGAATAGCAGCTGTCCTTGGATGGGGGAGGAGCACATGAAGAGTCCAAAGCGACCGAATCGATCGAGGACGCCTGGACAAGGCACCCCAGTGATGGCAGATCTGGGATGAGGTGGTGATCTACATTATGAACAGAAGAAATTTCCATTGGGCTTAATGAGTCTGATTCCTTTCACTCTGTTAAACTTGCCACAGAACCTGTACTGCTTTGTGACTGCTCTCTGAGTTTGAGGGTCATCATTTATTTTAGCCCAAGAATGCATAAAAAAGATTAACACCGCCTAACAAACCTATGCATAGATGCTCTGTTACTCAGTACAGAAGTACTTTTCAGACCTGATACTCATATCTGTGCTTAAGTTGTTTATGAGAAGGTACCGTTAATTCCCTTTTTTGTTCTTTATATGTATCTACTAAAGTACAGGTCTAGAGTCAGCAAACTGACTGAATAGCCATCTTTACTTCCGGGCTGTCCCAGACATTTAGAAGCTCAGAGTTTTGAAGGCCAGACATGATCTCATAATGAGAATGTCTGGAGACAGCCATGAAAAATTCTGGGTTAAATGTGGGCGGTAACATGTGCTTATATGCTTATTAGGGAACAATGCCTCGTGAAGGCGGAGCTCAAAGGCCTGTCATTAGCACCATGGATGTAGTTTCATACCTTGCAGAAAGTCATACTATGTCCTAAACCACAGAGATAAATGAACAGCTTAATGAAGAGCTGTATGTGGTTTGAGCAGGTTGTGTGGGATAGGGAAACAGTTTGGGTTATACTGTTATACTTTTTATGCGAGTTAAATTAATCTCGTAGCTCCAGAGCAAAACTAAAAGAACAAAATGTGGACTACACATTTAATGGCTGAACATGAGAGATTTTGCACTGACCTATCCCTTCAAGTCAAAAATTCCAAACAGCTATGTTTAAATCATTAGTTTTTTTGTTTTGTTTGTTTTTTTATAATATTTGATTATTTCATTCAGACAAAACCAGTGTTAATCATCAGTATCAGAAATACAATAGGTAGCAGTGTGCCATCTGTAGTAATGCTGCAACATTTACACGTGATCTAGCTTTAATTTTTCCACTTCTACATTTAATCTAGCTTGAGTACGTCTTTTTGGTAAATACGTGATACAGTCCAAACAGGCAGTTGCATATTTACAAAACACACATGAGAAGAAGCTATGGGCAGGACAGCAAGCCTGCCAGAGCACAGACAGACCCAAAGCAAAGAGGACGAGTTTTGCTTTAGTCCTATGGTAGGCAATCAGAAAATCAATGATCTAGGACTTATGATATTTCAAAGGGCCATTAAGGTCTCCAGCACGAACAGCCCCAGGAAGGCAGCGATCTCCAAAGGGGTATAAATTCTGAAACTCTAAATAACGGCTGCACCTAGGAGCCACCGATATAATGAGATTTATCTCCCATGAGCTACATCTTATGTCCTTCAAGTTGTGCTTGGAAGTCAAAGGCACAGACCGATGCTGTAATGATTCATGCTGTAGGCCTGGAGGTCCATCCTCTGCTCCCATGACTTGGGTATGATCCACAGTCATAAGGATAAATCAGCATAACAAGCCGAGGCAATTAGATTGCATTCCTCTTCATAAGTGCGCAGTTATCCGACAGTCATTTCTCAGGTCTCCTGCTGCAGATTGGATGTTTGTATTTTCAGCATCAGCGTAATACAGCTATACCTCGGCTGAGTTTCCTCCTTGTTGCTTTAACCCTTAGAATGCGAGGAAAAAAATGGTAAATTGTCGTCATACGGCCAAACATCATCTTATCTTGAAGTTTCCCCAGTTTGGGTTGATGCTCGAGGTGTCAGACGTCATGCTGATCTTTGTTTGGTGTTCCTGTGTCACAGAGTCACAGATCTTATAGATCTTATAAATAAACAGAAAAAAAACACAAGATTTCTGAGCCGGGAGAACTTTCAGGATAGTCTCCGCCCACAAGTGGGTGGGGAAAACCCACAGAGGGAGGGGCTCCGGAGAGCGGACATAAAGACAACGAGGTGTTGCCCAAAAGCAACAGCAGCCATTAAACTTTGTGATCAATTATGTTCATTTGAGTAGAAGATGAGAAGCAAATGGTGCGTATGATGACTTACATTCTGATTGCAGCTAATGACTGCAACATCTTTGTGAGGAATAGTAATTTTATGGACTCCCAGTTCACCGAATCCAGCAGTCGGGCCAAAGGGAAAAACACAACCTTCCCTACATCGGTTATATCCACGCATACTCTTATGGAAATATCGACTGGTTTCTAAAACAAGATTTCCTGCTTTAAAGACTAGGAGAGCCTTCTTCTCATTACACATCTTGTAGATGGAAGTTCATTTTAAAACACTACAAGTGACAGAGTGTGTTCTTGGGGACAGACTTTTGTTTTAGTACATAAACAGCCAACTCTGAACTGAATGGAAAAAAAAAAAACCTTTAATAACCTACTGATTAGTTTTACATCATTACACAACTGTAATATGATCTAGATCAGTTGCTAGCCCTCAAGATTCGGTGTGTGTGATCCCAATAGTATGACGTATTTGTGTAATCCACGCTGGGCAACGTAGTCCCAGAAAACAAAAACACAAAATTGTGAGTCTGTTATTTGACGATTAAGAGTGTTTTCAAGTAGATTAGCTGTGCTTAAGGCTTGATCCATATCAAGCTTGACAGAAATAGCATTTGGATCTAAATACAAAGACTAATGCATGTTTTATTACCTGTTCAACAGAATAATGTCACTATAGTTAGTCTATAATTGCACTGCATTACTACAATTCCAGTGGATTCTACCCTACATGTTTGCTCATGATATTGCTGTCACAGACCAACCTTCAGGATCCTGCATCTTGAAAATGATCTCATACCCTTAAACATGGTGGACTGTCCTGTTTCATAACAAATGACTGACAGTGGAAGAAGTTTGGATCATTAGCCATCCAGTATGGAACACTGCAACTGGCTGTCCTGTACGTACCAAGCCTGGGAACGCATCTGCCGCACAGACTCGTCTGTGTCAGTTATGCAGCATGTGGGCTGCAGTCAGTTTCTTCAAGTCCTACACACCGACATAAGCTGCCATCGAGTCCTTGCCATCTGCTCATCACAGGGAGTGGCATGTTGCCTGGTGCTTGAGGCACTACTGGATTTAGAAATGATCCACCGGTGGGTCATGTTCATAGACTGCAGTCAGTCTATGACAAGCACCGTTATCTACGTGCACTAAATTTGTGTATGGTTTATTACTCAGGGAGTCATTGCCATAGGGGTCTATTGGGAGCAGACTAATAAAACACTTCATTAGGAGGTTTGTGCAGAGAAATATGGCAGAAGAAAAGCCTGTCAACTAATGAACTGAGACGGTTACCTGCTCCAAAGCCTGGCCAGTGGTCAGCATTGATTATCTGAATCTACTTAAAGGTTAAGCATGAATAGTTAAGCAAAATGTTTGCTCTACTGAATGTCAATGCTTCACAGATCAATACTCCGAAAAGTTCGGAAAAAGTATGATTAATATAGGGTATTTAAAACCGAGCATATGATGATAATGGTTTTAATTACATCCATAAATTTAGCTCAGTGTTTTGAGCTCATGCACATACCGACGCATGCATAGGTAAAAATCAATACTGACTGAACAACGCATTTAGCCCATCCTGATTTCCGCTATTTCTGCATATTTATCACAGTAAAGGTTTCAGGTTTAAATGATCATGTCATTTACTGAAGGTCTGGCAGCATCTACTGCATTCTGCCATGTAAAAAATCCCCCCTTAACTTAAAAACTGATTGTGCTACCTTTAGCAAACGATTTCTTACAACTTGGAGGTCAGTCTGTGGCGGATATCTGGTCCACTCTTATTTGCATAATTGCTTTAATTCAGCCTCCAATGTGGCTTGAAAACCTATTTGCCTATTTAACGTCCTGCCCCCGCACCTCAGTGGGGTTACAGGCTGGCCCAACAAGCTGAAATTTGTTTCTTTTGAGTCATCCAGATGTGGACTTGGAAATTGCTCTAGAGTTCCAGATCACGAGATGATGAGAATTCATGGTTGTGACAATTAAGTCTCTCAGCTTCTGCAAGAATAAAAACCAATACACACATCACACTACCACCATGGTGGAATCACGAACGCTGACCTTATCCAAGTTGGGTTGTGAGGCTCGCAGTCCCTTAGACAATCATCTGTGTCCGTCTGTGACTTCTCAGATGAGTCATAGCTTCACAGATTTTGGGAGGTTGGCCACTTTTTGGGAAGATTCACCATTCTCCCAAGTTTTCTCCACTCAGGCAGAGTCCCAGAGCCTTAGAAATGGTTTGGTGACTCTTTCCAGAGTGATTTCTTTGGTAATTTTCTTGTTGAATTTTCTTGTTAAATATTTACATCACTGCAAAGGTTCTATGTGATGTTCACATTCAACAGGACTGAAACAAGTGTAGAAACCAACTTAATAGAAGAAATAAAAATAATATGATTCAAATTCAGATACTTTTTCCTCAGCACTGTAGTTAAACATGAAGCTTCGTACATTCAGTCATGGCAGTTATTGATAAATATTTGATCATTCAACTTGTCCGTCCATGCTGATTAATAGCTGACACACTTTAACAGTCGGAACACCCACAGAAGACACAACAAATGGTAAACACATTGAACTGATCTGATTTATTTGTAATCATCTTATTTACTGCCTCGGATTCAAATCTGATGTATTTCTGTTCCAGCTGTCAGGAGCTTATTTATGCGCAAAGACAAGGAATGATGTAGTGCAGAGATTTTGTCGCCCGTGTCAGTCCCATTATAATCAAACAATCCTTTGTTTGAATCAGGAAAAGGAGGTCATGGTTACATAATGGGGGGTTTGTTTTGTTCTCATCCACGCGTGCCCTCGTACCCCGTTCGGCTCAGACGTCCCAGTGGGAAAATCAACTCCATCTGAACGATCTCTGGCCTTTGATTCCTTTCAAAGTCAGAGGTGACAGCGGCGGACCCTGAACGGCTCTGGCTCATGATGAATCAACTATTTGATGTGACGGGTGACACACACACACAGACACACACAGACACACACACACACACACAAAATGACAAAACTTGAAAGATTGATGGGTGGTCCTCTGTGCCCATCATGAGTTCAGCTGGAAGAGGGAGAAGATTTCAAGTTTGCACAAACTGCATGAATACCAATGAACCAGGACGCTCTTTATTCCAGAGCATCATTACCTGCATGATGAGAGGAATTAAGACACCGGCCCAGCACCACAGCGCAAACGACGAAAAAGCTGGAGAGAGAAATGCCCACCAAAAAACGAACAGGCAGAGAATGAATTGTATTACACGAGTAATCTGACTCTCTCTTCTGAGTATTTAAATGATTGACAAACAGCGGGATAATTATGGGTTTCATTTTCGAGGCATGAACATCCTAAAAGCTCCCAATCACGCAGAGGCTGAAACTCCAGAAAATAAACAGCTTAAGCAATTACCCACAAATGAGTTTGACTTGTGTTTTTGGCGTTGCTGCGTTTTCGGCATTGTCTTATCAAACCGCATCCCTGTATAAAGGTTTGTGTACGTGTATTTTTTTAACCACTTGAAAATGACGCACTGTAAACCCTTAATTTAGGAAAACTGAAAATAATCAAGGCAATCAGGCGCTTTTTTTTCCGCTCATAAAATGAGAAGTATATATTTTAATTTCGTAGCACTTCCGTTTTTCAGAAACACAACACAAATATTTTCAGTTGACGCAAGTATATGAATTCAGTTAAGTTATTATAATTAAATATTTAAAGGGATACTACAGCACACCCATAACTTATAATAGAAGTCAGTGGAAATAGTTTTTTCCCCCTATGTAAAATGTAATTTGGACCATTTCTAACCCATTCATTGATTTTCAAATTGTGTAAACAGCAGCGCTAATTCTATTCAAAAAGAAAAAAGAAAAAATGGAAACGACCATTCCAGCAGTGGTGATTTATATTAGTACTACAAGCTGGACCGGTAAACTGTAATATAAAACATCACCTTTGTAATGTGCAATATTAAAATACATCAAGTTAAGTCTAAAATAATTTTATTTAAAGATACACTGAGAAAAATGGCATTAACCTTGATCTGAGACTATACCATGCTGGGCTCTTGGACTATGAACTGGTGTGGGAAATCTGACAGAACTCTATTAAAGTCACAGTCACACTCAGTGTTTTAGTGTAACTGTCAAATATATTAGATTTTTTTTTCACTAAGTAAACTTAAAGAATTTAAACAACAAAGTTTATGTTTATGTTTTATAGTTGCTGCTGTAAGAATGAAAATTTCCCATCCATGGGACTAAAAAAATTAAAAAATAAGAGTTATCTTATCTTATTTTGGCAGGTCATAAATGTTTTACCTGCTCTTATCTGCAGCACGCTGAACCGTAACAGTTAGTTCTTTACTCCTCGGAGGACGTACGTACTGCCCTATGAGTTCGTCTGCGTCAGTCATATATAATAAAAAAGGCCTTGAATTCCACTGCCTGAGTGAACATGTTGTCTGAGCGGAGCAGAGAATCAGAGGAGAAGTACACATCCGTGCACATCCATGTACAGATAAGAAAGAGGAAAGCTGCCCTGACAGCGAGGCAGAAACAATGCATCACCCGACGCAGCGGCTTCTGCTGGCGATAACATCGCTCACTGCTCTGATGGCCCACGCTGACAAGAGCATCTCTGCTGCCTGGACTGGTGCACATACCGAGGCGAGGCTAAGACACCTGCCTGCTGGAAAAGATCCTGAGATACAGACGCGGCCATGGCTAGGGATGGCTGAAAATGGGTGGAGCCAACTGTTCTCACCCGAAAATGGGTGGAAAAAGCACACAGTCACGTGCACAGGCCGATTATTTTTCATTTTAAATAACTGACATGGGCTTTAGTGTCTTCAAGTCTGACATCATGACGTCACAGCGCTCGCGCCGAAACACTCTCTCACATCTGCGCTGTCAAGGCGACTCGCCCCTCGGCTCTCTCTCCCCATATTACAGAGGCAACTCGACCACAAAAATCGAATTTTTAAAATGATCCATACTTGACTCCTAATCAACCAATCAAAAATCTGAATACACCAGACAGTAATGACAGTGTCAGGGCTGATATATTGCCAAAATTCAGTAAACGCTTGGACAAGAAGCGGTGCTAAGAAGATGATAAGAAGAATATCTTATCTTACCACTGCGCCCAACGTTGGTCTCTAAAGGTCAGAAGTCTGGCCGTGTGTGTGTGAGTGTCCTGTCCCGAGGGCTGGGCTGTTTTGTATGAGTCTATTTTCCACCCGGATTAGTGTTTTAGGACACACCCTGCGTTATTTAACCACTCCCACACACTTTATAAAATTATAATTGTTCTGATGGTGTCTACTCGCAGTGAAATTCCAGCTCCATTGAAGACGATTCACTGTTGTGTTTGAGGGCCGTTTAGCTGCTGAAGTATCAACACACCATGCAAATTTGAGAGGATCGTATTGGCCAATAAATCTAGAAGCTGCAGTATAAACAAGCCGCATAGATGAGCGTTGAGCGCCAGCACTTTGTAAAAACTTTTTGGAGAGTGTGATACCCTGAGACCGTGAGACCAGTTACCCATGATAACTGATAGCTATGCTGTTAATGTCTATTTTCAATTCTTCAGGAGTTCTTTGCATGCATTAGGTTGTGTGCTTATTATTTGGTGTTTTGTTATTATTATAATTATTTTAATGCCTTCCAGGTTCTTATTTTCACCAAAATGTCGTTAAGTTTTTACTGCTTGGCCTTTTATATTGCATTGCCCAACATTATTTTAAGCAGAATTACTTGCATACGCTAGAATAATAGACAGACAGACAGACACACAGACAGACAGACAATTGCATCAACAGCTTCTGTGATTGGTCAGAATCCTCACAATATATAATAAACACTTTTCTGACTGATTTAGTGGTCTTCATGTTGCTACACTAACAAAACGCCCCAGGCTAAAACCATAAAGACAAATGAGCAAATTATATACTTTTCAGCCAGCAGCTCACTCTGATGGAGCATTAAGAGAATTAGTTTTATTTTATATTTAATTAGTGAATTAAAGCACCAACTAAAAGCAACTGTGTCTGTGTTATTAAGCCTCAAATACTTCTTTCCACTAGACTCAAACTAAGAGAGGGTTGTTAAAGGAGCATTATTTTCAGCTTAATCAGGTGTATCTGTAGCAAACGGTCCTCTACCACAACCAGTCGCTTCAATGCTCATTAGTAGAGCTATCCATTTTATCAAAAATATTGGATCACACCTGTTTCACAGGAGTTGCTGTAAATATTATGAATCTCTCTCTCTCTCTCTCTCTCTCTCTCTCTCTCTCTCTCTCTGTCTCTCTCTCTCTCTCTCTCTCTCTCTGTCTGTCTCTCTCTCTCTCTCTCTCTCTCTCTCTCTCTCTCTCTCTCTCT
>JBBPCX010064043.1:0-13999 GCA_037974365.1 Hydrocynus forskahlii | reverse complement strand
TGTCCAAATGCAATCTCAGAATCTGCTTGGGTACAAAAGAGAGCTTTTACTTGCGCCTGGTTGGACGACTTTTCCTGGATATAGTATTCAGCTAAAAAGGCAAAAATGTTTTTAATGCAGTTTGTTCTGTTCCTGTGAATGGTTGGGTTGTCCCCCGACTGCTGTTCCCCAGTATAAACAGCAGTCTAGAAACACACAGTACCAAAGCTCAATGCAGAAGCTGTGTGAATGTAGACGAGAAAGAGGACGTTTTGTACAAGTAGTTCTGCGCTCAAAAATATGGAACATATCACGTTTGGTGTTGATTCAGTAAGAGACTAATGTTGCATGGTAGTTAACAGTATTTTTCATGTTTAGATGAAAATACAAACTTCTAAATCATTGATCTGAAAAGGTAATAGTACCTGCCATAAAATTTGTACTTCAAAGTTCCAAGGTTAGACTCAAAATCCAATTCAAAATGATGAGTACCATTTGGTCTTCATCAAAATGTCTAAATTAAAAGTGCTGTATTATTTTGAAAGGTCTAGTGTTAATACATATGTCCAGTCTTAAAACAGGTGTCGATCTCTAATATCAGGAGATATTTATCTGCCATTAGCAAGATGGCAGATAAATCATTCTCATATTTAACCTGTTGGTTTGATGAGTTACAACACAGCCTAGTTCAGCTGCATATTCCGTTCAAAGCTTCACATTTTGAAGACATTCAACAAAGTGAGTTTTTTTGCAAAGCTTCTCTAATCTAACAACAGTGGCCAGTATTATCACGAAAACTTTGAACACTTAAAAGCTTTAGATTAAGACGAAAAGATCTGGTTTAGTATATGTTAACTTACACAATTGATATCTTCTATACTGCTTCTTTCTTTCTCTTTCTTTCTCTCTCTCTCTTTCTGTGAGTTGTGATTGTCTACAGTGTGATGGATTACTTGGGATAAAAATGATAAACGATGCCCCTGTCACACATTGCTATGGGTGGTTTCTGACAGGAGACTTGTGTGTAGATATTTTGAGGCCTTGTCCATCTCTCTCCCTCTCTCTCTCTCTCTCTCTCTCTCTCTCTCTCTCTCTCACTCACTCACACACACACACACACACACACAATAATAATAATAAATGATAGTCAGGTAATCTGAAGGCTGATTTTTAATCTAAAGGCTGATCTGTGTCATGCTGCAGCGGAGGTTAAGTTATTCAATTTTAGTTACACCAATTGATTAGTATTATTCTAATGTGTATTCAAACTCAAGCCATACTGGAGTTTTTATCACAGTCTGTTATGGTATATTCACATCAGATTAGCACACTCTTTTCACATTTATGTTCACGAAACTGTGATAGTGTTGTGCTGTGTTTCTATCGGTTACATCATATTAAATTACATGTGAATCGATTTACAAGCAGATCTTGACCATTCCAACATGGCAGACATGCAGACATATCACCAGCATTGAGAACTGCAGTCAGTGCACCATCTGTGTGTGCATCTCTATACATGCAGTGGCCACAGCTCCAAAATCTCAACTATACATCATGTGAATCTGTGAAGTTGGGACTAAACACCTAAACCCATGCCCCACATCAAAAAGGAAAACAATGTGCTATTTCGTCCGATGGCGATGGCACAGTGCTAATGGGTGATAAGCAGTAAGTGGAGGAAAAGCGAAGAAAACACGTTCAGGAATGATGAGCAGGGCATCAGGATTTTGATTTCCCACATTATTATGATAGCAATGATTCACAGAAAATGAATCAACTCATAGAAAACTTTTCATTGCCTTAAAATAAGCGGTTTAAAACTATTCCCCCCATTTGACTGGTTAGACCTGTGATCAGTCTGGGTGAACTTGTGGCCCTGAGAGCCAGGTATGGCATTTTGCTTTTTGTTTTTTTTCATGACTGCTAAATGCCCTTTAGCACACAGGAATGAATACAACCCATCTTCAAAATATTACAAAAGCAGGTGAGAATTAATCTTGTAGAGAGAGCAAGAAAGAGAGAGAGCGAGAAAGAGAGAAAGAGCAAAACGCAGAGAACTGAGGAGAACCACCACTTAATAATGACTTCTGGATTGGCCAGACTCTCAGTGGAACTCCTGTGAGAGCCCATAACAAATGGGTTCATCCAGACCTTTGTGCCATTTGTAGATGATAGATCTCTCATACAAAAACAACTCACTGTATAAACTCACTAAAATATAAAATATTTCATCACATCTGTCATATTTTAACACTCTTTTCAACTGCAGTTACAGGATGTTTTAAAAGCCCAGCTCATCCATGAATCATACCAGTTTGTCCAACATATCCCACAGATGCTCATTTGGATTGAGACCTAGGGAATTCTTTGGCCAGATCTCACCCTGAACTATTTTTCATCCATCCATCCATCCATTTTCTACCCCTTTGTCCCGCACTCGGGGTCGGGGGGTGGGGGCTGGAGCCTATCCCAGCTGCTACGGGCGAAGGCAGGGTACACCCTGGACAGTCGCCAGCATGTCGCAGGAACTATTTTCCATCTTTCTCAAACCATTCCTGAACAATTTTTCCAGTGTGGCAGGATGCATTAATGAAAGGACTTGAGGTTTTCCAGCAGAACAGGGCATCACAGGGCCTCCAAAAAGCTTGCCTTCTTCCCACAGCACATCCTGGTGCAATCTCCAAATTTCCTGGATGTCAGTCTGCCTGAGCATTTGTGGGATGTGCTGGACAAACCTGTCTGACTCAAGGGGGCCCCACCCAGCAGTGCACCATCAGGAAAGCCAAACCAGAGAACTACAAAACCTCTTAAACCTCCCATAAAGGCACTATATAGTGTACCACTGCTGCCAGAAATACCCCCTAAGGGCTAGCATATGACAGCTGGATACTGCTAGTAAGGGCAGTCACATAGCTACATGTATGGAGTATTTTTTAAAAGAGCACAGTATAACTAACACTTTGTCTATTTTACATATTTGTGCACACACACAAAAGAAAAATAGTATTAATATGCACTGAACCAAATATGCCAAGCTGCCATGGGCAAATACGCATTTCTTAATTTGGAAACAAGGGTGTAATTTGGAAACAAGGGTGTAATTTGGAAACAAGGAGACAGATTCAGGTGTGAGCCATGTGAGTGTAAGGTGAGCAAGGATAGCACTGTGCCAAAAGGCATTGGTTAATTTGCAAAATTTGTAATGCAAGGTCAAGTGTGGTGGCAAGCTGGAACAAAGGTGGCAAATTGCTAGGTGTTCATTTGCATGAATGGAAGACAACCTAAAACATGTCTGTATGATATAAAAATTGGGATCAAGCAACTGGAGGATCTCAGCGGACTGAGCTTCTTCTTGTGACTTTCACAATTAAAAGACTGCTCAAGGCTACAATTCCTTCCCTGAAACTGATTTCTTTTTTTCATTCTAACTCCATTCTTCACAATACCAGTAACTGTCATACATTGACAGTGTTGGACAAGTGTCGCTACAAATAAGTTCAACTAGGCTATTGAAGACAGGACTGGCCATTACTATAAATTGCACCTCAATCTTTTTTTGACTGAATTGATTGAATGCATTGTTACAGAAAGTGGTGCCGGTGTTTTGGCTGTACAAAATAAAAATGACCTACACAATAATATGATGTAGGTTTTAATGTGGCTAGTTGGTTTGTGTCTATATATATATATATATGTATATGTGTATATTTATATACATATATATGTATACATTCACGGGGGTTACATTCCAAGAGCACCCGCAAATTCTGAAAAAATGCTAAATAGTCCCCCGAATATGCTCCCAAAACACTTTAATTTCATTTTAAACTCAGCTTAATACATTACCCTTAAAGAAAATTAAAGGTAAATCTGTATCCGTACTATACACTGTACACTGAACTGCTGTCTCCTGTGTGATATATACTGTATATATGCCGCACACATCAGGGATGCCTGACCCCCATGCTTCCGCCCCCATGGTCTAGACTCTGAAGGTAACTTGCTTTTCTATAACAAACTAAATAAAACATGAATGCCCAGGCAGGGGCAACTAGTTTTGGTTTTATATTTGATTTGATTACATTAATGTTTAATTTGAAATGTATAAGCTGTGTGATATTTTAACTGCAACTGCTGGTAAAAAGCACCTTATTTGTTTAAAGTTTTTGCAAACCAAATGTTCATATAGCAGTACTTTAAAAATAAAAGTGTGCAATACACTACTTTTGAATTCATTATTTAATTTTACCTATAACAATACAATTCATATAAATACACACACTATTTTGCTTCCCTCAGAAAAGTTTTTAGAAGCAGTGCTGTTAGCTAAATCTATGAGAAGTTTCCTCTGGTCAGTTTTGCTCTGGTGCATCCACAGACAAGGGCTTGACTTTCAGTTTCACTGCATAAACCATGACTAACAAGATCTGCAAAGGTCCTTAAAACATGAACTCTAATGCTGTGCACAGAGCCACGCACACACACTGTCCAGTAGCACATGTTGCCCTGGTGTGTCTTTGTGGTGCAGACAGTGTCTCTCTGATGCCCAAATTATATTTTCCAATCTCCCTGCAGAGTATGACACAGCATAGTTTTTCTCACATCGTTACTGATAATAATGACTGTCATCTACCTGTCATATTCATGAATGTAGAGAGCGAAGGGTCTGTTGGTGTCTGGTATGCCAGGGCTAGTGATTAACAGATGCTTTAGCTGTTCAGAGTCTTGATATAAAATTCGGTTCAGTTTCACTGCATTGTTTCAGTCTTTCCCTCATGGCTGTGAGACCCTGGGTAATTACCTCTGATACAGATGTATGTATTTTGCATTTGTTTTCTCACTAGGAACATAACCTTCCCACAAAGTTTGTTTTTGGTGCCAAAAAATACAGCAACTGATATTTAGCAAATTCCTCATAGAGCGGTAACATAAATTGAATGGAATTTACATTTTACAAATAAGCAAAATAGGCTGCAATTTCAAAAAGTGCTGAGTCGAATGCCTGTTCGGATGGAATGTTGTTCAACCCAGGGGTCCCCAACCACCAGGCCGTGGACCCATATCGGTCCGTGAGTCATTCGGTACTGAGCCGCACAGAAAGGGCGAATAAAAACATTTCATTTATTATCAGAGACTGAAAGACCTTTTATTTTGAAAAAAAAAAAAAAACCCACCAAAAACGCTGCTTGTCCCAGTCACGTGATACAGTACATCAAAAATTTACCCCACAAACTAGCAAAAACTAGCACTTTGTTTTTAGTTGTATCTTTACCGGTCCGTGAATATATTGTTTTACATGTAACTGGGCCGTGGCGCAAAAAAGGTTGGGGGCCGCTGGTTTAACCTAAGCTTGTTTTCAAATACCGCAATTGTGCAATGACTTTTCCCTGATTGTATTTGAGTGTGGCTTCTTTATAACTACCTTACACTGCATTCAACAGAAGTCACAATTTTCGAACACTGTCCCAGTGGGCTGTTTATCAGTATTACACAGGACATCTGAGTACAACAAACACTTCACACCGCATATCTTACACACTCCTACTTAACTGAACAGCCATCTCCTCCTCCAAAGTCCTTTTCACTCTAACATGTTATCAGACAGAAAATGCTGTATTGGAAAAAGTAGGAACATTTTGCAGAAGCACACAGAGCTTATGAGGTACACTTGAATGCCTAAAAGTGAATGACTTTTCACCTTATCCTCTCGCTACATCACAGATTATGATGCTAGCCAATGTAGACATAATAGAATTTGCTTCCCAAGGCTCATTAAACAAGCATTTTAAATCTCTCATAGAACATCATATCTCCATCATGAATGACAACTGAACACAGACATATTAAATAGTGCTACAGATCCATTAAACTGTGGCTGTCTCCATTCATCTCAGAAGCATCTGCCTAGCAGGCCACAGTTCCACAGGAGGCCGCGCTCTGTGATATGATATCTCAGTCATATCCTGCCAGACCTTTCAAACATGACAACTGACAACAGACTCATTACGGTCCAAAGGTAAACAGGCACATTTGTCAATATGGAAATACTCATGACATATTTGGAAGCATTAAATATCACATTTGCTTTTAGTTTTCACACACATACACACACAGACCCCCTGGCTGCTGGCAGGGGGAATCTCCCCAGATTATAATAAAGAGTCTCTTGGCCGTCCCGGAAAGAATCCTTAGCTATAGGCAGGGTCTCTCTGTAATTGGAGAGTCATGTTGCCACAATCTAGATGCTCTTGCTTGGGACTCAGGAAGTCATGTAGCTGCTGTGTTGACTCTGAGCCGAGGGGGAAGTCACTATCTTTGTCAGAATGGCAATTAAGCCCTTGGATGGAGGGCAAACATCACAGCATGCACCAAACAACATAAAACTAGTACAAAAGTGAAAATGAATTAGCATTTCGAAGGGCTATTTTATATCCAAGGTCTAGACAATATCACAGATAAGCACAAAAATTACATTTAAAGAGGAAATCAAGTAGGCCAAATAAAACTAAATGAGTAATTAAAATGAATATTGTGTAAGTGTAGGACAAATAGTAACAGAAAACTATTACAGACCTTTCCTATTCTGAGCTACATCAATAACTGTTGTAACCCAGACCACATCTGCTCCAATAAAGATCCAATAAAATGAAGGAAAAAAGCTGCTTTAAAGACTCCAACCCGAAGCCTGATCAGAAGAGTGTGACTTTCCAGTGGATTAGCGGCGTGCAGTACATTAGTCATCAGTAAGAGTGGAAGAGCAGATGTAGTGAGTGTGTTCTGCTTTTTTTTAACCAGTAAAGACTGCCAGTCTGCTTAACCTCAGCTTACCTCGGATTGAGGCACCCCTCACCCCCACCCCCACACAGACACACACGTTACGTGCTCATACACACAGCTGCAGAGAGACGAGTAGTGACTAATTACACGAGCTCCTGCAGGCGAGACTCTTTCATTTACAACTCTGTAGAGGACACACACGCCACCATCTGAGCCCTAATATACACGCATTGCTGCCACAACTGGATTTCATCTCCTAATTCTTCTCCTCATTTTCCACTTCTCCTCTCCTCCATTGTGCCTATCCCTTCCATTCCTTTCCTGTCAATTCTGACTCTCCTCTTCTCCTCCTCATTCTTCCCCTCACATCTGTCTTCTGCCCATGCTGTCTTCACTTCCATCTTCCTCAGTTTCTTAGTTTCTCTCCCTCTCTACCTCTCTCTCTATCTCTCGCTTGCTTAATAAGCCCTAAACACAGTGCTGCTTATGTTATAGGTTTTATAGTATTTTTATATTAATCCCACTGGAATAAAATAACGGAAAACCACAATTTATTCACTTTTTCAAATAAGTGATAAAGTATACTCCACAACAAACGTATGTTAAAGTTTAAAAAATACTAAATCCTACATATTAGCATATGAAATCCTGATTCTGTCTACAGCAAATTAGCTCGCCCACTAATGTTGAAGTTATAAGTGAATGTTTCAGCCTCTACCACTTTTTGAATGACTCACAGCACAGGACAGCCATTCGCAACAGCAACAAAAACAGGCAGCTTAATTCTTTTTTTTTTAAAGGATTTAAAAGAGAGGTTGGAAAATGGTCATGGACAAATAGATTATGACTGTTTTTGGTGAATAAAACCACACAAAACATCATAAGTGGCCTTCAATGGGAAACAAAATGAAATACCCTTTAAAAGGTCTTCTTGAGTGCACTGCTGATTTATTCTCAGTTTTTTCTTTCTTTTATTTATTTTAATTAGTCTGTCATCTTAGCCAGTCATCTTTAAAGCAATTATTTACAATAAATAATATTAAATAGAGCATCCGTCCTTTGTTAGGCAGGCCAGGAAAAAGTCATTAAATACGATATAAAAAAGCTCCTACCTTAAACTCTGTCTCAATGTTAGCAAGCCGTGCCAGTTCATTGCTGAGCTCCAGGGCAGTGAGTACGGGGTCTTCACTTGAGAGCGACAGGTAGGCGGCGCTGGCGAGCCCTTTATATGCATTCATGCGCGAGCGTGAGTGGCTAAAAGAATCATGGCGCTGTTTTTCCATGCACTCGCTGCACTTGCAAAAGTAGTCATGTGGCCGCTCAATCCTGGCACCCTTCATGAGCAGGATGTGTACAATCTCGTACTCCTGACAGTGCGAGGCTAGGATCACTGGAGTTATGTCTTGTGAAAAACGTGTTCCATCCTCATCGTATGCATAAAAGTCATCATCTCTAAGTTCTTGCTCCAGGGGACTTAGTGTTAGTCTCAGTCCTCCTGCAAAAGCTGGGTGAGCCAAGATGGCTTCAACAATTCGTACATAGCCTTTGCTTATGGCTAATAGGAGAGCATCGCCCACCCTTGCGAGCCCTTCCTTTTTCAGAAGGAGCTCTGTAACTTCCAGATGCTCATTTCCAACTGCCAGCTGCAATGCATTTTGGCCCATGTAGTCTACACAGTTGAAGTTGAGGGTTTTGGATTCCTCAAGCATCTTGCGGACAACAGGTATGTTTCCATACTCTGCAGCATCAAGGAAACGCTCTTCCTCTGCAGTGAGACTGGTACCACGCTCGTTAAACATATAAGCAGGGCCGCGGATGGCCTGCCGGCGGCCCTTCTCCCGCAGGGTGGTGTGTCTGCGATGCATTATCTCTGACCTCAAGAAAAAAGATGGAGAAAAGTACATAAGTATTAGACAGAGAGTGACAGAAAATACATGAAATAACTATGACTTCAGCTATGGCATAATTTTGACTAAATTTCAGTGAATTACAGATAACCACCAGTGACAACTTCAGGAATCCAGCTGCATTCATAGTGTCTTTATCTTTCTAACTAACCATCAGAGGTAATACAAACAGAGGATGGACAACTAAGCTTACAAACACTAGGGATTACCTGTGCCTTACATCATGTGAAAACTTGTGCAAAAGCAGAAAAAGCAATCATTCCTGTCACAGAAACAAACCAAGAATATGTCTAACAAAAGTGAGTGGTCCAGTTCTGGACTGGACATAGTAATGAGTGTCCCACAGCCATAAATGAAGGAAATTCAGACTTGGGTGCCACACTTGACTCCACAGCTAGGACAGGATGTCTCTCCTGAGTAGCAGCTACCATGGTGAACACTCAGAAAGGACATCAGCAGCCCATTAATAGAAACCGCAAAGCAGCTGGTCCAGCCAGTCATGCATCAACACACCCGGGCCAGATGGATTTCGTGGGGAGAGCCCAAGGGGACAGTAGATTGAGTTTCCACTGGCAAATCAATGCAAGGCAACTGTGCTGTATCTATCCCAAGTCATCTGTAGGTTCACCTGCCACTCTCCTGAAGTGCCAGATGAAGAGAATGTAGCCACATCTGATCAGAGTATTTCAAAGCCCCTCAACTCCATCTGACTGATGTACTGAAGAACCACCAGCCAAGGCCATCTTCAAATGATTCCATGTTGAGGCCAGCATGCTGATTGTATCCATTATTTCTGTGCAATTTATTCCAAAAGCACACTGGCAGGAGAAATGCCTTTGACTCCAGGGTATTAGGGCTGTCATGCTCTGATGAATGATTCCCATCATGATGTCTTTTGTTTTATGGGATTCAGATGTAAACCCTACAGCCACATCTGGAACACTAGGTCTAGGGGAATTACTTTGGTAGCATCTGCCAGCTTGCCCAGTAAATGCAGTAAAGTGTGTAATGTCAGGTGGCTGATTAGTCCAGTGGAGAGAAAGAGGCAGGGAGTGTATTGTGTGTATTTGAGAGACAGTGAGGTCATGGAATAGTATTCCAGAACAAGCCTCTAAATTGGATAGTTTAAACTGGCTGGGTAAGAAAGCACTTCTCCCAATTCACTGACAACCCCAAACTTGGCATGATTTCCAGGACAGTCAGTTGACCACAAAGACTTGTAATCTGGGAGCATATGGGAACCAGTCATTTAGATAGTCATTTAAAAAGTAACTTTTGTTGTTTACGCATCCTTGGTGAACACTCTTGATGCTTGGTAGAGGCAGTAGGGCAGATCTTCGAGCTAATATGTCTGCTCTTGGAAAGCAGCGTGAAGAAACTGACTGCTACAGGCAAGAACAAAAATGTGTGACAAGAATTTTTTTATTAGTAATTTGAACATGTGAAGATCCAGTGAAGATATAAGACCCATTGTATTATATGCCATTATATTTCCATACCAGTTCAAAAACCATGCTAACATGAATGTCTTGAATGCCTGGAACAATCCTCGGTTAGATCCAAAAGTTTCTTCCAAGTCAGTCCATTTAGAAGGAGGAATCAGAAAAGGCATCCTCTTGGTTTCAAAACATGGAGCAGAAGCAGTTCTCATTTGCTAGACTCATTACTTAAGTTTTAAAAAGGCAACAATATTGAGACAGCCCTGGACTGTTATCCAGTAGTGACCTCAAATGTAGTCACTTGAGCTACTCTTGGGGAACCAGCAGTATGGATGCTACTCAGGCAACTAGCAGCGGAGGATCCAAGCCGATAGTCAGTTAGGTGGATATTTGGACTGCTGACAGTAGAATGATCTGAGAAATCATGTTAGTCCCACGAAAGGGCTAACTTGATACCTGATTCCCAAACAAGTGAGTTCCTGCTCTTAAAGGTTAGGAAGGCTGGTCCCTTGCTTGCAACTACAAAAATACCAGGTTGTATGTAACCAGTCCAGTTTTTTAACTTGTGTAACAGCAAGATGACATGGGGCATCTGACTTGTGTTCAGTTTCTTCAGAAGTACAGCATCTACAGTACCTATAGTCTGTGATAATGAAATGATACTGTAATTAACACTGAAAAGTGTTACTGTGAAGATATCAAATCCCAACCAACTTTATCAGAATTTACTAGGGAAAAATAATGATATATGAGTGGTGTGTGTGTGTGTGTGTGTGTGTGTGTGTGTGTGTGTGTGAGTTCAGTGGTGGGGTATCTCTTTTTGGGGACCAAATATATTGTCATAGTAATAATGGAAAATCAGAAGTGGGGACATTTTGTTGGTCCTCACAAGGAATCATGCTTCTACCTTTTTGGGAAGAATTAAAAAAAAGACTTGGTTACTGGGCTTAAGGTTGGATGTAGGCTTTGGTATGGTATTACTCAAATAGTATTACACAGGTCAATAGAAGTCCACACAAATATAGTTAGAGTGATAAATAATTGTGTGTGTGTGTGTGTGTGTGTGTGTTAGCATTTTAAGAGAAGCATATGTGACCTTCTCCGGCTAGTTCAGCTCTCCCTCTGAACACACAGCCTTCTGTCTGAATTCTCAGGGGGTGAACAAGAACACGGGAAAATCCATTCACTCAATACAAGCCTCTGAAACACACACACACACACACACACACACACACACACACACACACAATACGCCTGTCAATAAACTTCACACTGTCACAGATGTGTGTTTCCACCCAGTAAATTACATTTCCTCCTCCACAAAAGAGTGTGACCTATTTGCAAAGCACAGATCAAACAAAGCTTCCACCTGCAACAAAGGTAACATTCTTTATTTTCATGCTAATTCATGACTGACTACAGATGCAAATGTAAAACAGAGAGAGTTTTTTTATTGTTCCATGGCTTATGTGTCTTTCATCTTTTAAGCTTAAAAGCTGGAAATGTTTAAATTAAATTCTTTTTCACAGAATGCAAAACAACATGGCTCCTGGATACTGATACCTAAAGCAAATGATACAATAACATGGAATATGCTGCAACTAGTGCATCAGCTACGCCAAAATAGATGTGATGAGACAGACGTACAGATGAACTAGATTACCCTTCAACAGCAATTCATAATCATACCATTACGTTTGTACTGGAATTAGATCTGACTCCGCTTAACATGGTCTACAGATGAAGAGATTTTCAGCTGCACGTGTACTCCAATCAGGATGCTGCTTGTTTTTATTTTGGCACCGATTTAACCCTTAAGGATGGGTGGCCATCAACAAAACACTTAAAAATCTGAGTCAGAAATTTTGCAGCCTTCTCCTCAAACAGCATGAACAGGACATTCAGGCTTATTGGATTGAACTCTGACAATCTAATTTCATATTTACCAGGCTGACAATGGCAAACATGAACACAAGAGCAGCACTGAGCGCAGGAGCTAAACTGAGCCTGGCATGCCACATGATGTGCACTACAGGGCCCATGTGAACTGGAGTTTTTAATGGAGTGTTTGTAATTTCTGCCCTGGAAACATTCCTTCATTTAATGACAGTTTTTAGAGCCACTGTGCATTTTGCCAAAGTAATCAATTTGCGGCACAAATGGTTGGAGAACCTATCCAGGCTCCACCCACAAATACGTTCTTTCACAGCATCCGTTGTACAAGGACACACTTTACTGAATGTTAATACATTCAACTTTATTAGAAATTGCAGCACACGAGCCCAAATATCTAAACTCAGAATGCATTTACTATTTCAAATGATGTTTATTCCATATGCATTAGTGGAATGTCATGCTCTACCATTAGATTGGGTGTATTATATTGCATACACCCAACTTTAGTCAACGAGAGTCAACTATAGATTATCAGGTGCTTAAATTGTTTACAAACTATCTGGTAAAGACATCAGCTAGCCTACATCATTAGCTACTGTAATAACTTCAAAAGCCTCCTGAAGACTCATCTGTTCAGAGAGCATCTCCTCCCCTAATGCAATCTTCTGGCACTAATCCTACATAAAGATTTTAGCACTTAGAACTCTCCTCTGGTTCTCACAATGTCCTGAAACTATTGTAAGTCACTTTGGAGAAAAGCGTCTGGCAAATTAATACAGTGTAAATTAGTGTTTCAGATTAAAACAGGATTAGAGTTACTTTAAAATAGACATGTCCACTCTTGGTCCTACAGATCTACCATAAGAGAGAAGTGCAGATTCAGCACACCTGGCTCTAATACTCAGAGGCACCTGAACACCTTCATTACCTGGATCAGGTGGGTTAGATTATAGCAGAGGCGTCATTTTGAAACATTCTGGGCTATAGGTTCTATATGTTGATGGGGTCATTTGTTTGCTATGTCTTCATGAAAGCTCAGAATGGCACATGCAGACATTTTTCCACCACAATGATAATGAGATTTGAGGTCTATTGGTTATTTTTAAATATAATTATTTTTGACATCTGGGACTATTAAAAAACATATTTGAGTCCCTGGATCAGGGTTAGAGCTAAACTCTGCAGGGTGTCAGATCTCCAAGACCAAAACTGAACCTTCCTGATTTTCTGACAATATTATCAATTCATACTTTCCACTGACACCAACATTGTCAAATACAGATGTTTCCATTGATTTCTAGAGAAATGCTAAAGCAATTAAATCAAAATGCCTAAAATAATTGTTTGCATTAAGGCTTTCTGCACTGCTAAAAAAAAATAAAACTGTTGTCACCTAAGTATTAGTTTGTGAATAAAACAGCCATTTTTGACATGTTTGCTTCTCTAATTTCCTGCTTGTCACAACTTCCCTAACTTCCCAGCTGCCTACCAATAAAGAAATTCAAAAACAAAAAAACATCTGAGCAATCGTGAAAAGCTAAAAACAGACAGAAAATGGACAGGGTGTTTTTGCGGTAGATGCTGTCAGACTGCAGCCATCTTAGCATCTGTACCTCCAGTCTATCTCTCAGCTCAACAGAGTGGAAGAAAAGAAGTGAGGGATGAAAAGCAAAGGAGAGAAAAGCACATAGATGATTAGACAGAGTCCAAAGAGATCAAACGGATGGCAGACGGGGTGAAAATGGAACCTATTCAGGCAGCGCCTGTTCCCTGAGGGACATGAAAAGGCGTGGTACTGGAGAGTGGGTGTCACGCTGAGTGAAGGGGAACAGTAGCATGAAGCTGTGTGTGCAGATGTTGGTCTCCTGAACCTGTGACTCTGTATTTTACACACACATTACAGTAATGCTCCCCTCCCAGATAGAATATACCATCCTCATGGCATGCTCTGTTGCTGACTCTTCTGACAGTGTGTGTGTGTGTGTGTGTGTGTGTGTG
>JBBPCX010063982.1:0-14001 GCA_037974365.1 Hydrocynus forskahlii | reverse complement strand
CTTACTGTAGGAACCCGACCAACTCGGCCCAGACCAGAGGTCCTGCATGGAGCTACAGAATTATTTCCCACTTCTGGAGAACCTCACCATTTTTAAACCTCTCACAGTTCAGCACCGTCCTTTGTACCATTTCATGATATTCATTGGACTTGAACTGTTGAAACACACCGGAGTATCCTCAGTTGTTTGGTAGCAGCAGGCATTGACAAAACAGTAATAATGTAACAAGACAAACTGTACATTGCACATAGCAACATTTTACCCCTAAAATTTGTACATGTTTCACCAGAAAAAAAAAACCCCACAAAAATTGTTGTAACAGAATACGATAAGATAAACCTTTACTAGTCCCACAAATGGGAAATTTCTGTTGTTACTGTAGAAAGAGGACAGTACAAAAATAAAAGCAGCAAAAAACAATGGAATATTGCACACAAGAGAAAAAGAAAAGACATTTCTAAAAAAATCCATCACACTATCACAAGTGGGCGTGCAGCCATACATTCTGACAGTAACACTGCAACAAATGGCGCCAGCATAAAAGCGTTCACAGTTAGGAAACTCAGTTCATCGCTTATAGGCAAGGTTAACCTGAATGTGCGAAACACATTTTCCTGCCGTACTGTGACGTTTCGGATTAAAGTTAGACATCAGGTTCAACTGACAATTAGCCACAGCTTAGAATAAAGTGACCATAATTGTTACTTAGCAACTGGTGGACAGAGGAATGATTCCGGTATGAAAAAAAAAAAAACTGCAATGTTGAGCAGCTTTTTAACCGAACAGCGTGTGGTCTGAACAAAGCATTGTAAGGAAATTTGAAACACTGATTTTCGAGTCATAAGATTCCCAAGAACCTCACCAGTACGGTCAACTGTTGCATCAGTCAAACGGCAGGTTGGCAACGTGCGACGAGTGAAAATGTCTTGTTTTTACACAGTATCCCTCCATTTTATCTCCTGTGATTCTCATTGCCTTTCATGTGTGCGTCTTGTTTATGTGAATTATTTTCCTTTTTTAAGAATTACTGTGTTTCCAGTGTACAAACAGTGTAATGTCTGTCCCTTGAGACTGATGAATTATTGCCTCTGTTTCTCTCTGATTTCAAACTTTCAAACACAGCTTCTTCCCTGTCAGATGAAAAAGCAATAAAACAGTCAAAGTGGAATCCGTATACTCGCAGAAATCTCTTGTGTTCACCTGCAGTTTGACATTCAGTCCATATACTCGCAGAAATGAAAGACTCCTGCGTGCTTTCTGCTCCTTGTTGTCCATGATTAGGCTTTGTTCGGATATCAACATAATATCAGGTGAACTGGTGAAAAAAAATCTACTCTTTTGTATGAAAAGCATGTGGGCGTTTATGAAATATTAAAGATGTTTTCTCTTCTCCATATCCTGCAGTGTTCCTGTCCAGGCACTGATGACTAGTTTTGATACAGTGCTAGAGTATGCAATATTCTATCCGACAACATTAGATCAGTTGAATGGAGATGTTGTCATAGCGGGTAATAGATGAGTAGAGCATAGACGAATGGGTCTCAGATATTGTCACGAGCAGGATATTTGTGCAAGGAGCTCCAGGTGGATCAGGCAATTGCATTTTGGTATGTAAGGACTACACAGTCATTGGCATGTAAAAAAAAATGCAAATAAGAAAATCGGGGTATATAAAATAGTGTATGTATATATCACATTTTTTTACATTCCATTCACTCTACTGTTGCACTGCTGTATTGTCTGTTCGTTGTATCGTTTCTGTCATCTATTGCACTTTGTTCAATCCTGTAACTGTCACTGGTGTAATAAACATACTTATGGTGCAACACTAGTCACTCTAGAAGGTTTACATCCCGTTCACACTTTAACAGTAATGTAACGTAACAGTACGTTGTTGTGGTGTCTATTCATTGTGTTGCTTGTATTGACAGTACGTCCACTCTGATGAATGTTAGTGTTGAACTGCGGTCTGTGGAGAAACGTGTCATCACACTGTACGAGTTCACAGCTGCTGCTGACAATGAAGTAACCTTGAACCTGGAAATGTTGCAGAAGTTGCAGTAAAACGGCATATTGAAGTTTGTTTTGGGACAGCTTGTAGCCTAGTGGTTAGGGAGTTGCCCCTGCACTCAGAAGGTTGTGGGGTCAAATTCCAACACTGCTAGTGTAATCGCTGAGTAAGGTACCGTCCCCACACACTTCTATATGGACGCCTCTCGTTGGTGGTAGCACCCTGCTTTACTTGGTGAGTGGGTTAAATACGAAGAAAGAATTTCAGACTGTGTGCGGTGCTGTGGTGTGTTTACGCGTGACTGTAAGGGGCTTTCACTTCACTTTACTTTTACAGAGGTGCTGGAAACTTCCCTTCACCTAGAGTAAGATAAACTAGGGCTGGGCAAGTTAACGTGTTGTCGCAATTTTTACTTCACCTCACTCTGACAGAGACACTCTACTGAACACAGACTGTTTCTGCTGCTCCCTGATAAGAGAAAACTTCTGCTGGAACCTGTTCAGAAAAAAAAAGAAAACAGATTTATAAATGTGAACTAGCTGTTGCTCGGATTGGGCCTGTTCTAATGTTCTGATCGGGGTTCTGGACTCTGAGGGGAACTTCTTGTTCTATAATAAACTAGATCAAACGTGAACGCCCCGCAGTGGCAAATAGCTTTGGTTTTATTTTTGATTTGATTACATTAATGTTGAATTTGAGAAATATTTGAACTGTAACTGTGTAACTGCGTTAAAGGGAACACTGCTGTTAAAAAACTCCTTATTTGTTTACATTTTTTTGCAAACCAAATGTTTGTATACTTTTAAAATAAAGGTGTAAATAAATAAATTGCTTTTTGAATTTTGCATTTAACAATGTGATTAATCGTGATTAATCGCTGAAAATCATGCGATTCATTGTGGTTAAAAGTTTTAATCATTGCCCAGCATTAAAATAAACAAAATGTGTCATTTGACCAGGGGTGGGTGCTAAACATTCACATACAGCTGGCCACTGTGTTCACATAGGTTCACATGTAGGTCCTCATTGCTGGTGTACAGTTACAGTCATCTATCCATTAGGCCTTCTAGCGCCATGTCTGTGATAACAATGATAATAATAGTAATAAAAATAATAATAATAATAATAGGAAGAAGAGAAAATAAACAACAGAATCAAAGTATTAAAATAATACAGTAGAATCAATTCCATTCTGTACTTCTGTATACAGTTATTATATAAACCCGACCGCACTTCGTCATCAGGTGTGTCGTAGAAGAAGATTTGAACAATTGATTTTCAACAAAGGGTCGCAAGGGGTGGAAACTGAGACAATTAAATCAATACAATTATTCTGGTTCAGTCAATTCCAGTCAAACTCTTGTGGCTTTGCTCTTCCCGCTTGCCTGTCTTACGGAAACCTTTGTGTATTCAATACCTCTCCAGAGCCCTTTTTGAACAACAACAAAAGCTTTTAACCAGCATACCACTGCTAACTG
Organism: Hydrocynus forskahlii; assembly: GCA_037974365.1. Lineage (NCBI taxonomy): Eukaryota > Metazoa > Chordata > Actinopteri > Characiformes > Alestidae > Hydrocynus > Hydrocynus forskahlii. Next base: position 10,512 of record JBBPCX010063982.1, on the reverse strand, counting down.
ACCTTTACTGTAAAAGGAAAAGGTTCAGCCTGACGAATCAAGGGACCGCAGGAAATGAACTTGGGGGGATTTGGAGTACTTCAGTACTTGAATTGTAATTTCTTTGCTGCAGCTTTAACCAAGTGCTGTAGTGTAATAGTGGTTAAAGTGAATTTTTAAATGACTCATATCATGGAAAAAAAACACTTCTAAGAAAATACAGTCTTAGAATACTGTTATATGTGATCAGTGTTGAAATGGAACCTTGTTACCCTATTTTTGAAATTGTTCATTAGTTGAAAGCTCCCTACCCTACACACCAATACTCATTACCTCCTACCTGAGTAGCATTAAAAGTAGGGTTGCATCAATACCGAGACCAGTATTGGGTATCGGGCCGATATGCTCGTACTCATATTCGTACGTGAATTGCCGATACCATGCACCGATACCACTGAACAATATCCTATTTCACTACATCAACTGATCACTCGGGGCGGATGAGATTTGTTGTCCTGCCTGTCTTCAATATCTAGGGGGAGACAACGAGCTGGAAACTTGGCGTCAGATATTCTATCCACAAGCTATGTGATTTTTTTCAGTAGGACGAGTAAACAATATCAGCGATTTGGAAATATTTTATGATAAAAGACGACGGGAGTAAGCCAGACTGCAAGACCTGTACTGTTACGGTGTCAAGGGGCAGAGAGGCAAGTACACCGTTTAACACTAGCAATTTGATTAAACATCTGAAGACGCATCACAGTGCTAAGTACACGGAGTTGCTAATGCTAGTGCAAGACCGCAGCAACCAACCTTAACGCACGTCTATGTGTACATGAAAGCAGGAGACTGTTTTGATACTTTCTTTAAGGGTGTTTTCACATATAGTCCTCTTTAAAGCAACCGAACTCAGTCCTCTAGAAGTGGTCCAAAAAGTGGACACACAGAAAGGGGACTCTTTGTATGTTAATACTGTGAGGACTCAGTTCTTAGTTAATTTGAAGGGGACTCGGTTCTGTTTCTGCTCTGGAGCTGTACCGTACCACTTCATCTAACTACGGCAAGCCTAGAGGGCGAAAACAGTTGAAGCGAATCCGGAGCACTTTGTGTTCTTAATGCGCGAGTTTAACTGAACCTTGCCGCGGACTTAAAGCTTTGTTCAAAGAATGAACAGTTTAATTTTGCCTTGGAATAGCTTTCTGTTCATTCTTTTTGCATTTAGCCTTATTATACCCTTAGCAAAAAGTAGTTTATTCAAGTGTACTACAAGTATACTTATTTTATACTAAAACTGAGGCAGTATACTTGAAGTTTACTTTTTATGTATATATTTTATATACTTTAGAATAGTATAGTGAAGTATACTTGACTTATACTGATAAGTCTAAAGAAAGTTTATAAAGTATAGTTTTGTAAACTCCAAATTACTTGCAAGTATCGGTATCGGTACTCAGTATCGGCAAGTACGCAAATAAAAATACTCGTACTCGTATCAGTTTGTAAAAAAGTGGTATCATTGCATCCCTAATTAAAAGTAAAAAAACATTTTTCTCTTTGTTACTGTTTCAAAGGGTTTTCTTTTTTTTCTGCCTTTTAAATAAGGTGCAACACAGGACAGCCAATCGGAAATGAGATCATTTACATATATTAATTATAAAGGCACATTAACAAAAGGGGTAAACGTGGAAAATGGTCATGTAAGAATTTTAGTTTTTTTCGTTTAATAGTCTACGATTGGGCAAAGTAATTTGCCTTTTTTTGAAAGAACACCTCGATTCATCAAACCCCCAGTGACACTCATCTGGAGCTGTGACTGTTTGCCCTTTAAAGCGACTGAGTGGTTTGAGGCTCATTTGCATATTGTAGCTTTATATACTGTAATATCAGAATGGCAAAGACCAACACTGCAATAATAATGAACAGGCACTATACTGTGCACACTGACAAAATTATTTACAAGCAGTTTCACTGGGTAGTGTTTTTAAGCACTATTATTTGAATAAATACAAATAATATCAATACAGTAAATAGTCGCTGTATGTATGTCATTGTGTCCATTCCTAGACATCTCCCTGTTGAAGCCCAGTATTACTTGCAGTTCCCATCAAATTGTTTGGCTCAATTAGTCCTTCACTAAATTAAATCAGGTGTGATGCTTATGGAATTTCAATGCATATAATGACTGGAGGCATCGAGCAGAAATCTGGAACCAAGTCTCTGTTTTTAAAACAAAAAGACTTCATCTATTTTACTTGTTTCTCATTTGTTTGCATTTATTCTAACATTGTCTAAAGCTGTAGAATGTGAGAGTGTGTGAGAATGCCACTTTATGGCTCTCGAAGTCCTACGGACAGTAATAAGCCATTTAAGGTACGTATGATGCACAGATACCAAAGTCTTGGGCTTCTTTATTTATTGTGTTGATTTAGTCATATAGTTCCTAATTGGTTAAAATATACCATCGCAAGGAGTAAAAGTTCATATTTAATTTAGGGTCAGTGCAAACAAATGTATCTGAACGGCTACTTTCATGGTCGCTGGGCCACAAACACTTGTTCCCAGCAAAAACGACATGCCAATTTCAAGCTACATTTAACTGCAATGAGTGAAGAAAAAAAAAACTGTGGTGTTCCTGTGAGTGAAAGCTGTTTAGAGGGGTGTGGGGGGGTGGTTGCTTCAAAGCATGTGACTCATTGCTTCCAAGATGCAATCCCTTTTTCTCAGATTGGGTGTTGGAGAGGTGGTATAAACGACAAAGACGACACCCAGACAAGCGCGACCAAAGGTCGTTTTAATCTGAACTGGTCCTTTCCATCGCTCGCCCCTTGCAACTGTGTGTTTGGAATACCTTTTGCATACATTTTACAGTTGTCTTGGCAATCTTGTATGACTATGTGAGAATACTTAGTATGTGCCATGGTTTCTCCAGGTTTTGCCAGGTCTCCCCAAAACCGTGCAAGAGTGGCAGCCTTTATTATAATAAACCGTTAAATATCGAATTATAATTTAATCAAGCGCATATCCAGGCTCGCTCCTCGTTCGCCGTGCCAATCCAAGTTTGCAGCAGCGCTCGCTGCCCATGTGACGGCACAGCCACACGCCTGCCTACATGTTGTGCGCGTGTGTGTGTGTGTGTGCGTGTGTGTGTGTGTGTGTTAGGTTAGGTGTGTGAATTTGAAGTGTTGCTTGGCTGCCACTTTATGTGACTACATGTCAGAATCCAAGCCTCCTCCGCACTCCTTATATAACAACCTTACAAAGCTGAAATAACAGGCCGACAGAAGAGTAGCATGTGTTATTTGTAATTATTACTTACCGGACAGATTTCCCAAAATGAATCAAAATCTGATGTTGTAGTTTACTAGTTCATATGGTTTGGTCCAGTCTCAGTCATTGGGACACAGTTAAATATGTTAAATATGATAAATATGATAAATATGCATTCATTGCCCATTACCTTTTATTTCCTAATGACAAGAAATACTGATGAAGCTGTGGTACCCTTTAATTATGCACACACACACACACACATATATATATATATATATGTGTATTGTAACGAGAGAGTGGTCTGTGGTGGCCGGTGCAGATGGAGCATCCCCTCAAGCAACGCACCCACTCCAGCCAAGGACGTGTTTTTCGCTGCGGGCAACTAGGACATTTAGCATGGCACTGCCCGGCATCAGCGCCAACAGAGAAGCAGCAGCAGGCGAGAGTGTGTTATCGCTGTGGACAGCTGAGACATCTAGTGCGGAACTGCCCGGCCCCAGCTCCCAGTGGGGAGCAGCAGAGGTCGGCAGAGAGCAGCGTGACGACTCCATTTCGGCACTTGGACCAACTGAGCGGTCTGGAGGCCAGAGCGGTGGTCAACGAAACCCGTACGGTGGGCGAGCCGGCTGTGAGACACGACAGGTGGCCGAGGAACTGCTGCGGCGAGATCAGGTCATACGAGCGGCGGGGCTGCGGCGGAGAACTAGAAGGCGCGCACGGCGTGGGAGGAAGGAGCCAACGAAGCCGTGTACCATGGACACGGACACGAGAGATGACGGCGTCGGAGCTGTGCTGGTCGCATCAGTCGTGAAGGAGCCACAGGGTGCGGCCACGACGCGGCAGAAGCGAGCAGGTGACGTGTGCGGCCGGGGGCAGGATTTCACACCCCGGGACCTGGTCTGGATTTACTGTCCCTCCCGGGAAAAGGGGCCGAATCCAAAGCTGGATGACCACTGGAGGGGCCCAGGAGAGGTCCTCGAACAGCTCGGCGAGGTCACGTACCGGGGCCACAGGCTGGTACGAGGGATGCTACGGGGCCAGACACTGAACCAACTGAACGGCGGCGGGGTGAGTTGATGGACCTGGGGGAGCGGGGAGCGAGTGGTGAGGGCTCTATTTCTGCCCACGAGCTCCCCGGACGTACAACCTGCCGACTCGTCCAAAAGACTTTGTGTTGGACTCATGGGGTGGCCAAGGACGGCGCTCCCCATCGGAGGGGGCTGTGTAAGGAGCTGGCACATCAGGACTGGCTCCCATGAGCCTTTGCGGGGTGGGTGAGTGGCCAGTTAGCCCAGTTATATGTGTGTTTTGTGGGTATTGGAGGGGGTAGATGTGTGTTGTTGAGACTGTGTGATGTTATGCGTTATTATGTGTGTTAAGGTGTGCTGTCTTGCGTGTTGAGCCCTGCTCGCCAGTCACCCTCCTCCAGAGTGTTAGCGGCTGGAGTGGGGTGACGGGTGAGAGAGGGCTCTGTGTGGGCGCTGGGTGATGTACTGGGGTTATGCCAGTTTGGGGCGCAGGAAACCTGGCTAAGTCTGCATTTGGAGGCTTTGAAGCTGAAAAATAAAGGACTTCTGTTTGAAGATCAGCGTGTCTTTGTCTTCTCTCTCTCACGCTCACCACTATATAAACAGCTCTGGAAAAAAATAAGAGACCACAGCAGTTTATTTTTAAATCAGCGTCTCTATGAGCGAAACCATTCCGTGCCAGTGTCTGTTAAACTCCTACACAAGCTCCTCATTCTGCTTTATGAGGGACTGATTAGTGATCACCTGAATCACATCTTATTTAACGAGCAAAAGTATAAAAACACTGCTGTAATCGACACTCTCCTCTCGCAATGGGACCAGTTGGATGGTAAAACACCACTGGATGTTTGTTTAAGAGCGAAAAAGAGATTTGTTTTCTTTGAATAATTCAAGTTCTGTACACACTGCATCACTTAAAACTTAAGGCAAAGCTGTTCAATTCAATACTTGCACCTATAAAAGACAAAACCTGAGAAACAACATTTTTGTAGTGGTCCCTCTATATTTATCGTGTGTGCCTAACCAGCCTGAGCAGTTTGCTGTACTTACTGTTTCTGTGCTCGTTTTTGGCAGGTCATAGAAATAGAATTGGGAATAGGGAATATTCAAAGTACTTTCAGAAAATTTGACCTCGTGTCAAAAATGAATCGACGCTTTTGCCAGTTTAACTAGCCTCCCCTGCATTTCCTGGGCCTGCCAGATCGGGGAAAGCAGCTCCAAACAGAAACTGAATGCTTGCCTTTTCTCTAATCAGGAGGAGGTGAATGGATGAGCAGCCTCAGGATTCGACACATTACTCCAAAAACATCTTTGCCAAGGTGGTTGATGTTGGTCGTAGTTCACTCAGTGGTTCCCAGTTCTGGTCCTGGAAGCCCTGAGCATCCTTACCAATTACATACATCTGATATAACTAATTATGAAAATGAAAAATGAAATGAAGTCCTTCGCGAGTGGATATGAGTGTTAGAGCAGGATAACATCAAAATATGCAGGACGGGGGATTCCAGGGTCAGAGTTTGGAACCACTGCACTGCACTAACATCTGTGATGGGAATGTGCAGCAAATGGTCTCCAGGCTGAATGGTTTTATTTCATACCCCAAAAATGGAAAATGGTATCACACTCAATAAACGGTATGGTTATTCTGACCAGTAAAACCGCTTTAATACAAAAATCAAGGACGAAAATTGGAACAGAGCTGCAATATTAGCTGAATGGCCCAGTGGGTGTTGGCCCTGCAATCAGAGGGTTGGGGTTCGAATCCCAACTGCTAGTGTCACCGCTGAGGTACCCTTGAGCAAGGCACCATCCCCACACACTGCTCCCCGGGTACCCACTGCTTCACGTTGTGAATGGGTGAAATGCAGAGAAAGAATTTCACTTTGTGTTGTACTTGTCTGACTATGCATGTGACAAATAAAGAATATCGGTATAAAAAGTTCCTGAGTTCCTAAAAAGTTCCTACAACCCTCTCTGGAGATCCACTCTGGAGTTTCGCACAAGCCCTTAATTAGAAAATCAGGAGTTTTAGGCCAAGGAGTATATATAGATCAAACAGACAATCCTTCTGTCCGAACTATACTAGCCCTTCCTAGTTGCCGAGCGTTTCTCATACAACTTTCCTGAGGTTCTCTGTTGTGTTTTCTACGACCCTGTTCTGGATTTTGGATTTCTCCTTTGCCTTGTGGACTTGTTCTTATTGCCTTTTGGTTTCATTTACTGGATTTTAGACTCTTTACCATGTTTTGGATATTGCCTCTTGCCTTTGCGAACTTTGGCATTCACTAAACATCAGTGCCATGTACTATACAGTTGGATTCTTATCTGTGAACATTACAGCCGTCGACCTATGGACGATGCAGACGGCGAAATTAGTAAAGACAGTCATGAGCACACTATTAAATAAGAGAACACATTGGGTAAGAAGTTCAGTATCAAGCAGTTGTACAACTTTGAGACAAAGGTTAGGAGTTCATGTCAGAGTTGCTCCATCACGAAGCTAATTACAAATCTTGCAAGACATTTGATAAGGTGGTGATGGTAGAGAGTATTCATTAAAATTGCGGAAGCATCCAGGTAAGGCCTTTTCATCACAGCAGGCGAGCGGATGACCCCGGCACCCATGGCTGTCGGGATCCCCACTGCTATGATTGCGGCAAGAATTTCAAGAACAGCAGGATTGCGATGTGCTGGAAAGACTAAACCTTGCATCATTTATTCATCTGGTTTGATTTCAATTGAATTGACTTATCAGGTTTCGTTAGTACATTAATGTTCCATGTTCATTAGAGCTAAAAGATTGCTGTATAAGAAACAGTGAGATTTCTCAGTTTCTCAGTGGAGAATTGCATTTGTAGAGCAAGAGCAGATAATCCAGGAATGGGACTAAATCAGAAAGTGCTGCACTGATATCATGTGGAAGGCCAAAGCCCTTTTAAAGAAGTTCCTCTTTCTCAGAAGCTGCAGTATTGATCTCGCTCTCGTAGCAGACCCTGCTGTGATCTAAAGCTGATGCACAGTTCAGTGCTGGTACAATTCAAACTAGCTCTCAACGGTCTCATGGGTTTAAACATATACGGCCATTAACAGGCGAAAATTTAATCTGCAAAGGAAATTTAATCTGCAGCGTATTTCACTAGGCGATTTTTAGGTGCAATTTCATTTTTTCAAGCACATTTACCATAAAGGGACACTTTCTGTAGATTTTCCGTTACTGTCTGTAGCCCATTTGTTGCAGCACAATTAATCAGACCCCCCCCTCAATCAGTGGAAAAGGACCACCCCACGCTCCACTGACCCGTGGGCACACAGAAAGTCGAGCTCACGGCAGAATTTCAGCTTGAGGGAAGGAGATTCCCAAACAGAATCATGCAAAAGTTTATGATCAGTAATGGCACCGCTGCACCTCATTTACCCAGTGACTGCGGTGCAAAACTCATAAGTTTATGGACTTGGACACAGTTTCTTAACACACTATGTGAAATGTAGTCAAAAGCATTATTTCTTTAAGGCAAAATATTTAAACGATCTCACTCAGGTGAAACTACGTAATTACATGAACTACCTATAATAACTGACATGTAACTAAATTCGGGCAGCTGGTGGCCTGGAGTTGCTTCTGTGATCAGAGGGTCATGGGTTTGAATCCCAGGACCACTGAGGTAGCGTCCCACACACTGCTCCCCGGGTGCTGCATCGCTGGTTGCCCATTGCTTCACTTGGTGAACGGGTTAAATGCAGAGAAAGAATTTCAAACTGTTTACACTGTGTGGTGTGTTCACGTGCGACTATAAAGGGTTCCTTTACTTTACTTTACTGACGTAAAATTCTGCCCCTGCCGTGTGCGTGTGTGTGTCTGGTATAGTTCACGTCTGCCATGCGCCCCCTGCTCCGTGTGAGTTTGTTGTTTTGATTCATGCGCTGCCACGGACGGGACCTCTTGTGATCCTTGTCTTGTTCTTCTCTCCTCACCTGCCCAGGCGTCCTCTACTCCCCTGTTCCGTAAGTGTCTCTTTGTTTCAGGTTGTGGAATCCCTGCGAGTTCTACCATGAGTCTGCCTGGTTTTTGCCGTTTCACTTCTGAGCTTTGATCTGTGTCAGTGTCTGTTTCTTCTTTTGCTTCACTAAATCTTGACCTTGCACATATGTCCAGCCTCCAAGCCAGTCAGTCATTTCAAGTGAAGCTGTTATTTTGCACGTACTTGCAGAGCCGAAAGTGAATGCAAGCGATGAGAGATAGAGCAGTGACTTCAGCAAGAGTTATTGCTATTATACACATTTGCATTTACATTTACGGCATATATTACATTATTTGTTCTTATTTATTATAACTAAATATGATACTAATGAATAAAACGGGAGCATGTGTAGGACCGTGTCTATAGGTGGACTGTGTCAACGGTGCTCTGCAGCCTCGTTCGTAAACGCAGCACTGATCGAATGCAGTCTAATTTAAATGTGATTTTCTCAGTTTGGGAAAAAACCAACAAAAAATGTTCTCAAAAAATGGTGTCAGAACTATTTGACATGCCTGCTATTAGTATGACTCACAGTCTCACACATATGACAGTCCATCACTGGCACTTTTTTCTCTTTGCGTAAGTTGGAAATGAGTTCGGGAGGGGTGTGTTAAATTTTTCACAACTCCTGATGACAATTTGCTCTATGTAAGAATGTGCTGTTAAAGAGTGAGGGTGGCAATCAGTCAGAAGCACTGTTTAATGAGAGGACTGATGTATGATGTAAGTTGCATCCTAGACAATTGCCTGTATTACTCATGGCAGAATCTGTTTGAGAGTGACATCACCGCAGTGGTGGTCCTTCACCATTGATGGGTGGGACTGTGCCTGACAGATGGACTACAGTAACTGTAAACCTGCAAAGTGCATATGTATCGTGGATAAAATGTCCAGTGAGTGTAGAGCGTGTGCCATATGGACTGATGACTGGTATTTCTTCAGAATTGAATTATTTCGTTAATTGTGGTTCATTTGTATTTATACATTTCTTCTTGAGATGATGTTCTTTTTACGCTGAGAATCTAATTAGGTTCCGTTAATGGTATTTAATAGCATTCAGAAGTCTGTGGTTGATTATCACATTGAATGTGTCTCACTAAACTGCATTTCATTAACCCAGCAAATCCTATTTATCCCACTAAATTAAAGCCTAACATGACATCTAATGCAGTTTCCTTAATAATGAAATTTAATTTGTTTTAAATCACTCTTAAGTCCCGAGATGTGGAGAGGAAATCAGTACCTTAAATTACATTACGGTCAGAATCATTGATTTATTTACTCTCCACCTCAAGACCCCTGTTGGGTGTGAGCCACCAAACTATGTACATATTTATATTTAACAAAAGTATTGATTGAGAAGTCGCAGTGCCGCGTCTCAGTGGGCTCCAGTGGGGAAAGTACACAGAGTGGGTTCTTCAGAAATGGCTGCATTGAACAAGCTTCCTAATTAGTACTGGGGGCGGTGCTTTGTTTGGTTGTGAATAGTTGAAAGAAGATGGTCATCAAGGCATGGTTGCTTGTTACACAAGCTCGCATAAAATGTGCCGTGTGGTGTATCGCATGTTGTGGTGGGCACATACACGTTATATCCACTTTTTTCCTCACATGCACGCCATATAACACGATAGAATCTGTTTGGGAATGGAAGCTGAAGAACTGAAGAATAGCTGTGTATATATATATGTTGACACTGTATATATATTAACATAAAGCAGTTGAAATGAAAAAGAAATAAACACAGGAAAGCACAGTGTTGTGTATATATATATATATATATATATACATATCATCGCTGTCTGGCGGAATCCTCGTAACTCCACTTTTTGTCTTTGTCGTTTTTTTTCATAAATCGATACTATTGGTCAGTCTCCACGTGGGTCTGTAAAATTTAGAAATTATTAACCAATGTAAAGTGTTGAAAATAGTTATACCAATTTTGATGACACTATTCAGACACTATCATATATTTAGAATACACATAGTTTTTTGAGCTTCCTGAAAAATAGCCGTTTTGGACATATGAGGTTTCCGCCCGACAGCAACGATATATAGGCCTATATATATATATATATATATACACACATACATACACGTGTGTGTGTGTGTGTGTGTATGTGTAAAACTCCAACAGGAGCTAACACGGCGGGTTCCATCCCCCAACCAGCGATTTTTATGAGTGAAAGATGCAAGACACCGCGTGCAGCACACAC
>JBBPCX010063981.1:0-38872 GCA_037974365.1 Hydrocynus forskahlii | reverse complement strand
GGAACACAGGAGGGAAACCTAGAATTCGGGAGACAAGGACCGGGACAGACGCGACGGAGACGAGGTGGCCGTTACAGTTCCTTAGAGAACCTTTCAGAGAATGTTTTTTGTAAATGGTGTGTGAATACGAAGAAGAATGTGAATGTGTTCTAGAAAGAAGTGTGAATTTGGAAAATAAATTTTAGATGAAGTGCAGTTTTTTTAAACTCTTTAAACAAACATGGTCATTCACACACAGAAGTTTTTTGACCCTTCCATGTGATAACAATCTTAGTTCTTGAGTGACCATGTTATTGGTGTAGCATGGTGTGAATGGTGAGGCAGGAAAACAGAACCCCATTCTGCTGTGTGGAGCAGACAAATTTAGGTTAATGTTAGGATGGATGTTTAGATTCCTACTTAAAGAAAACACTTAATTTTGATTTTCATGATGGGATTTATTCTTAATAACATACATCAGGATCAGAATTATCAATATTTAAATAGTGAGATGTCCAGCCCTTCTCAGTGCATCTTTGAGTTCACACACACTTGAATACGTCACATTTAATGTCTAATCCAACCGAAGCCCTTAACTCACGAGTCGTTCATCTGCGAACACGGAGAATCTGGTAGAGTTTGATTTCACACACAGGAAATGCTGACCAGACGAGTGAGATGTGAAGGTGAATTTTCCATATCTACCAAAACGTTTCATCAGCAGTACCTATGTGCAATAAAAGAAAGGCAATTTTATTTCTGGGTGCTGTCAGGTGTCACAAATGACTATAAAGTGTACACCACTGGTAATAATTTGCAATCATTTCCAACCTCATTGTTCGGGTCTTTGACAGTGACAGTTAAACCAAGATGTGGAGAGTTTTCTTGCTTTTTTCTATCCCAGTGTTCCACAAAGAAATAACCTGAAGACAAGAGACCATCCAGTAGCTCAGGGTTACTTTTGTTTTGCTGGTATCATTCTGTAAGTATTCCACAGTGAATGTAAACGATTTTTTAGTGTTTCATTTACACATTGAGAAAATATACTAACAATGTACCACCATGTCTAGGAGGCCACACGAGCAGATATTGAACATGCAGCTTGTTTTACTTCACCTGTGACAAGAGTGTCCTCTGGAATCTCCTCTATGATGCACTTTTCCATCTGTTGCGCCAAATCAAAGTACATCGCCGAAGTCAAACTCACAAAGAATGCGACAGAGAGGTACGTCCAACTGGAATTCATTGTAGTGACCTTTAATATTGTTCAAATGTGAAAAGAACAGAAGACAGGAAAGCTATGAAATGCACAAGATGGAAAACTGCAGGAGTTGTGAGTCAAACCCAGTGTGTGAAAAGTTCACCTGTAACTTGTGTGTGTTCCTCTGTGCTCAAACAGAGCTGTTGGAAAGAGAGTGATAAGACCGCAGCAAGTGCTCAACTGTGTTGATAAAGAAACCTAAATAGTTAACCTATTAGCTAGTTAGCATCATGAATGCCCATGCACAAAACTCCCCTGGCAATTAGGCTGATTAAACTTTGGTTTCAGTGATAAATTTCAGGACTCAAAAATTATAAACCTTCATGACGTTTATAGGGTTGATAATTGGTTCTTCCTGTTTGTTTCCTTTAAGAGTGGGTGGTTCTTTAGAGAATCATTTCTGTAAATGACATAAAGATGTGTAAAGGCCCAAGAAAAAAACCCTCTGATGGCACAGAATATTGATGTGTTAGATGGTTCTTTTAACTTTTGATATGTTCTTCACACATCTCGAAAAAATGGTACTTGGGCCTGAAAGTCCAGGAGTTGCAGGAATGGCTTGCTGATTGACTGGTACGTTGGATCAGGTGTGTTAGGGCAGGGTAAACACTAAGATGTACAGAGCAGAGGGCATTTAGAACCAAGGCAGCATTCAGACCTCATTTTGTTCACAGGGAGGGGAAAGGTGGTGGTGACAGATTTGTTTTTGGTGGGGTTGGGGGATTCTCCATTGGAACCCAGCTCCATTGTGCTAGGCTGTTTCACCAGAGTGTGCATAGCAGTCATTTGCTGTTGCTGAATGCACCTCTGTTTGGAGGAAGCAAAGACAAAAAGTTAGCAAGACAAAAGACACATGTGGCCTGAGATCTGAGTCAATTGTGCGAGTAAGAGATGGCAGCCCAGGCCGTCATTCACCAAACATACCTTGCCTGATTGTACTCAATTTTGGGCAAACTATCCTTTAAAATACCAACAACAACCATCTTGACAGGAAACAGTTTATTTGTTCATATTTACAGCTTATATGTACAATGTATTGCAGTGAATGTACAAACGTTAACAACACATACAGCACATTATAGACAAGATTGAATTACTTACTTGATTTGATTCTGGATTGGGCATCAGTTCATATTTTGTTACTTTCCCTCACATCAGAACGCTTATTTGGGCACGTTGATTTTGGCAACAGTGTGATGCTTATGATGTAGCCCGGTATGCTAGCTTATTATGACCTTATTGACTTCCTCAGCTGAACCTCAAGATCTGTGCCATAAACCGTATGGAATGCCTAAGTCAGTTTGGAAATATCGGTTTGGCATTTGCTACAAACATGGTATGAAATTGTGATCTTTGTGAAAAGCTTTCGTTTCAGTCTGCAGTCCAAACCACATTGTGGCTTGCGTGGATGTGGCACTGGGGCTGAGGGGAAACTGTAAAGATTGAATGCTTCATTCCTCAGACCCTCACACACAGTTGTCAGGGACACAGGCTTTCTCCTCCTCCAGCGGAGGGCAGGCCGCTCCGTTGTTAGCCGGCTGTATATGAATGTAGCGGGTCCGGTATCTCACTCCTTTCTCACCACACTGACCTTTGCAGAGACCCCAAGGTGACCAGGCAGACACCTCACAGTCAAGAGGGGTATCTGAGGACATAGACAGTGGAAGCATTACAGCAGTGTGTGGACAGAATGTGGACATGTACTGATATTAAGAAAGTGTGACTCATGAAGTGTGACTAAGCTTCTCAGCTCTCTGGGGCAATTTATTAGTTAAAACCATTACACCAGGGGTGTCAAACTCCGCTCCTGGAGGGCCGGTGTCCAACACAGTTTGATGGTTCTCCTCCTCAAACACATTCACTAAACCTGACAATTAACTGGCAAGATGAACCAGGTGGTTCTGAGTAGGGAAATCACCAAAACGTGCTGGACCACGGCCCTCCAGGACTGGAGTTCAATACCCCTGCATTACATCTTTTAAGTACAGTTAACTGTAAATTATGTTTAAGACACGGGATTTTTATAATGAGTTTTGACTAATTTGGTTTAAGAGATTAAAGCATTAACATTAGTCCATTTTGAGACTTTTTTTAAACTAACTGGCTGCTTCAAGGCTACACAGTGGAACAGCTAACATTTTCCCAGAGTAATTTCAATGCATTTGTAGTTCCTTTCACATTCAAATTGTCACTCTGCCTGTCCCAGTTATTACATAATCACCTTATTGCAGTTGTTTGAGCGAACTGTATTGTGTTGATAGTGGGGTTTTGTGTGGCTCATCCGTCTGCCCATTATTAAGTATGTGGTCCTGCTGTTCTGTGAACATCTAGCCTTGTAGTTTTGCAAACCTGTTCTGTGAAATCAATGTAGTACCCACTGTGCGAACATGTTTGTCTAGCTATTCTGTGAGTTGTTGTAATTCAACGTTAAAGCGCCATATACATGAACCTTACATGGCTATAGTACTCAAATATTGTTTAATGTTGATATATGTTTCCTTAATTAATTTTTGTCTTAAGTTTACAGTTTAGACTCCACCAAAAATCTTGAACTTATGTATTCCTGAAAATTTTGAAAGGATAATTTGTCACTGGTTAAACCAAACATTATGACATAAAAGCAAAAGAATATGCTGAGGGACTGAGACAGATATAGCAAGCTAATTTGTTTTGCTGATTACTATAAAACTATTCCATAAGAAAGACCATACAAATGTATTATAAAACAATGAAATAATGACCCATCAATCCTGAATGAGCTTTATGTTATTTTACTTGCAGTGGAACCAAACTTGCATGACTGATTGCCATGATGTATGGCTTTAGCTCTCTATTCATCAAAGCAGCTAAACTGACAATGAAAAGACATTGGTAAATTAAGTTTTGTAAAGTCTTGAAATGAATCCTATATTATTGCCTCTATCTGGGTATTCAACAATTCAGCCAGACTTATCTGTCTTCTTATCTGACACAGCAATACAGCCCATCTGTTTCTTGGTATCTTTGGGATTGCCATTGTCAAAAGGGTTGTATAACTGTATAAAATTATTTGTTGTAAACTGAGAATTGGACAATTTGGATGAAAAAAAGACATTGTCAGGCCAGCCCTATCATGTCATAACAAACAAGATGTTTTGGGATGAAGCAAATACATAGAAAAAAGCATGGATTTTCATGGTCATGGATCTTACAAAAATAAAAATTCAAACTGGTTCTTTGTGTGATAATAAGTGGCTCTAAAACTGGTCTTTAGGACACTCGGCAATACAAATTTTTGCTCCAACCCAACTCACAACACTATTCGTAGGCGCAGAAATCTGGGACGTCTGGGGATTGAGAGAACGCCAGTGAATAATGTTTATTAATTGAGCTTGAATTGTGTCTGCTGTCATCAGTTGTGAGTTGCTGAGTATGAACAGCCAGAAGAAGTAATGTAACTAAATGGCCAATTTGTCCACTTTATATTAGTACTAGTTGCATACAGTACATAGTTGCAAACTAAATTGTTTCATTGTTAATTACTAATTACTCCTGCCAAATATTCATGATACTGACAAGCCTAACCACAAACAAATTATGTCTATTCTTTTTGTAGAGAGTAATGGCTTTTGCATATGTCAGTTTAAATTGTTTCAACTTGAGCAGCAGAAAACGATGAATTTGACTCCTAAATCAGTCATGGATGTTGTTAATGAGCTTAAATGACTGAATGGAGAAAAGGGGTGGGCTTCAAATGTTTATGTAACCAAAGCCCCAGGAAGCCCAAAGGTCAGGCTTACCATGCACCAGAGTTTTACATTTTGATTGCAACATGCAGTTGAATAATACAATTTCTTTTAAGGACTCTCCCATATGTTGCAGAAAAATACATAATTCTAGATATCGAGCTTGACTGGATTTCCTCTCCTTCACGGGGCCCTTCCAGAAGACATGACCTTGTAAAACCTTGATCTCTATCACAGGATGAAGTTTTGTTACAAGTAGGAAAGCAGAGGGATGGAACATGGAAATAAAAGGATGGCTGGAGTTGACATTTTGTTTCCATGACAAACACTTCCTGACTGCTGAGTGGCAGAAAAGCTCCAAATGGGCTGGCCCCCATAATCTTGTTTGGGGTTTGTTGTTTTGGTCACCATGGGGATGGACGAGCAGTTTTGCTGACACCCTTTGCTTCAAGCCTACATTCATTTTTACTACCGTGAATTTTAGTATCAGAATCTTTCTCAGTTAAAAGAAGAAATATGGGTCAGAAATACACTTGAGTCATAAAGTATCTATGTTTCAGCTTATTTATGTGCAGAAAAGTATACATTTTCAGAGCCTGCTTAACTTTACCACTGTTCTTTACCTTGCATGTAACGCAGCAAACCTGCGTGTATGCTCACAATTCTGTGATGTGGTGACTAAAGGGATTGCTCTGTCTACAAGGACATATTCATACAGTTATAGACAGATTCATTTTACACAGATACAAATTTAGAAAAATGCAATAATAAAATGCATAGCCAATAAAAAAGATCTTTCTGATTTGTAACTTTGAGGGTTGAAAATGCATGAAGTAAAAAGTATGTATTTTCTCAGAAATGTGACTGAAGTATTTTAGAGCAATGTAATTCAATTAAATCCTAATCCAAATCCAAAGTACTCAAAGCACAATCACTAAAGCATACACATTTCCACCCTTGCACATTTGAAGTTAGAAAGAACAGTAAAATACATTTGATTTTTTAAATTTGAGCCTGTGTTTGTTTAAGTGGTGCCACTTTTATGAATCTGAGGTCAATTAAAGAAAACATTTTAAGAACTTACTTATGAGAGACTCATCTATTTCGTTGCCAGTGGGGATCTGGTTGGACTGCGTGGGCTCAATGGGCAGATTAAAGATCTGATTGTTCTTGATCTTGTTGAGTGTGACCTTGGCTATTGGAGGGAGATGCTTCAGTCGAGGGTAGTAGAACGAGTTCGCTGGGTGGCTTGGAAATGACGACGTAATCTAAAAAATTCAAGAGAGGTCAGAAGAATTTGTGATCTTCAGTGTCAAACATCTAATGTTTGTGGTGAGGGACATGAGCTCTTTGTAGTTACCTGTGTGACTTTATCTTGGGGAATGGTCTCAAAGTTGGGTGAAGAAAAAGTGAAGCCACTGTCTGTGCCAGCATCGTAAGGAAACAGGTCAAGGCTGATGTTTTGTTTCCAGTGGTCTCCTTCACACAGATTTAGACTGTCTACCCCGACAAACCAGTCAGGGCTTGGCACAATCCGCATAATAAAGGACAACTGTAAAATGAGCACAGTGTTGGCGTTCTGTTGAGCTTGCAGTCTATATGCAACTGAAAATTGCCTGCGGTTCATGTGAGCTGGCACATGGATGTTTTCCCTGTTGGCTTTTCTTGGAAAGGTTTATTAATCTTAAGGGGTGGGTTCTCTTTAATTGTGTGTTTATTTTATACGGAATACACTGAGGAATAATGAAATGCATGTGTAAAAATAGTTCTTAGGACTCATTTTGCTTTACCTGGAACAGTAATATTACTAATTGAACCCAAAAAAGGCATTTACTAAATTCTGGTATAAAGCCTGTATCATAGATAATGGCCTGGGATTTTACATAAGAGTGTATAATAGGGTTTGACTTTGCACATATGATGTATGCTTGCTGAAAGTTGTTAAAAATGAATAAATAGTGTAAAAATATACTATTCTCTGGAAGATCTCTGAGCTACAGGTGAAGAGGGTGATTCTGTATGCCATCATGTTGCACAGAACTTACAAAAGAGTGTCTTGCATAGACCTCAAACTCTGTGGTCGTCTGGCCTGTTCCTCCAAGCACAGCTGGTGTGGAGAAGAGGCCGTATACACTCTGGATGCGCTCCCCAGCTGCCTCCACCTCCTTAATCAGTGTCCAAGCCTCTCCTTTCTCTGAGAACTCTCTCACCCCATTACTGGCGTATTCATTCTTTTGCCAGATGTGATAATCTGAGCTGTGAGTTACCCCTAAAGAATGAGAATCAGTTACATCATCTTTGTCATACTAATACATAAGACCTTATATAATTTAACGGTAAATGCAGTGCAAAGTTCATTAGTTGCAATTCTAAGGCTTTGCAATGTTTTTGTTCAGTGAAGACCCTCTATTACTTATGTGAAGTGCTGATTTATTTCATGGTCTGTTAAAAAAACAGTGATCAGCTCATGTATCTTTGTGTGTCTGATCTGTCAGAAAATGGTAGAGTTATCAAACATTATGTGGTTTAACTGGTTCAATATTATGTCTTGTTATGTGCAGTGTTATTGGACTGATCATTTTCTAAAGCTAATCAAGCTACCTTTAAACAAAACTCATTAACAGTATTCTACTCACCAACCAGAGGAGACCACTGAGCGGGGGGCCTGTAAACGGGGTACTGCTTGGGGAAAGCTGTTTGGCTCCATTTACCCGTAAACGTCAGGCTGTACTTGGCCGTGGATGTTGCAGTGCAAACGGGATCCACTCTCACAGGCATGGCCCTGATTCCACTCAGCAGGGTCAGTGTTAGGGTGAACCACTGCAGCGCGTGGCTCTGACACACTGATTTCATCTTCTCCATGCTGGTTCTCTGTGAGGAAGAAAGGGAGACGTGGCCATGGTATAAGGGTTGCTGGTTCCACATGCCATGTCTCTATAAGTGACACCTAAGCTCTTTAGACATGCCTCCAAAAGTAGAGGCAACTAGTCCAGACATGTGAGGAAGCAGTGGATCTTTGGATTTTAGGTAGCCATGTGACATATTTACTTCTGAGGAAGGAATGTAAGTCTGCATAACCCTTTCCAAGACTTAAATGAAAGCGTATTTGGCACGAGAAGCCTTAATTGCAAATGGTTATCATGCGAAATTGCTGGTAAAACCATCAGAGAAATGTATTGCGCCTTCTGCATAGGTGTAAAGGCCCCTGGTCAAATGACATGTTTTATTGATTTACCAAGTAAAAATAAGTACACATACTTTACAGAGAACATCCTTACAGAAGACAATCGCTATTTATTTATTGAATTTAACACATTGGGGGTGGAGAAGAGATATGTATATATAAATATATGTATACGTGTGTGTGTGTGTGTGTGTGTGTGTGTGTGTGAAAATAACGTGCAAAAATTATGGCCCTTTTTACAATTTTTTTTTCATTATTTAAACTCAACAATTAAATTAAAAGTGCGCACTAAACATGCAGAACAATGCTGTTTATTATATGAAGAAAATGTCTTTTTTTACCAAACACATGTAATGACTGTACATTTGATTTACCATGTGGAATTACTTTGTCCCATTCACATATTAAATATTATAAATTGGAAGGCACTCAGTGTTGTGTCAAGAAATAAAGAAATGTGCATTATGCACTATGTTGATATTTTGTGCTGTAGCATGTATTGTCTTGTGCATTTGCATAAATGTTTGCATGCACTGCCTACAATAATGCACCCATGCCCTTTGCACCATCCTGAATAAATGAAATGGGCATCAAAAATCCTGAATTAAATCCTTAGTTTCACCAAACTTGAATATTAAGAAAGAAAAGATGGAATATTACTTACAGGGTTTGCAGAGACAGATGAGCTTGAGTGGAGTGGAGGTCACCTGTGCCTGGGCTGCCTAAGAGAGACTGCGAAACCAAAACGTTCCTTCCAGCTATTTATGCCTTTCCACAGTCCCCTTAGTCTAACAATATCAATAACCTCCTGACCCCTCCCAGCAACGAGCTCTCCATACTCCATATTACAATTCCATGTAGGATTTGTCCATGAGCAAGCATCCTGGTTTAGGCAAGTAGGTCATAGTTGGAATCGAGAGACACCCCCTCCCCCCCAGCAAAACTCTTCAGGGAAATCGTGGATGTAGAGCTGTGTAGTCTTTTCTGAAGTAAGATGGAGAGTGAGAAGGGTGGGGTGTTGTGGTTTAGAGTGGGGAAACAGACTCTGCTGCCGCCTCCACAGTGTCAGAGGCACGCGGCACCCCTGCTAACCCTTAAGCTAACCAATCTTGCATGCGGCGCATAATTGCTTCCACATGCTCACGTTTTGCGCCCTCAACCTTCTTCCAAGCTCTCTCCGCTTTCCTCTCACTTCATTAGCTCTGAGATGTTTGGATGTGGTTTTTTATGTGGTACAGTCCAATCCTCTTCTTCTGGACATGATTTTAAGGGCTTTTAGTATCTGTGTCTGGTGAGTCCTTCCATTGTGGTGCAGTGTTGAAATGAGTGTGTTGGACATAAATCTTGGTGTCACTTTGAGGTCAGCATGTGTCAGCCATCCTTCATCATTCAACCAAGCTGTGTCATATGTCACTCCATGTGGACATTGTGGGAGTGCTGCAAAATGTTGAGATCAAATCCATGATAGAGGAGCTGCATCTGACTGCTACTGGGGGGGAGGCAGTAAATACCTGAGAGCAATTTTGCGAAGGCACCCTGATGAAATGTGGATTGCACGAACAACATTATTGCTCTTTATAGGAGATAGTCTAGCCTGTAGTTACCCTGATTCCATTCTGCCTCGCCTAAGTGTAAACACACTGAATTGTGTGGTTTTGGAAAACAAGATGAAACTGAGTCATCATCTAATCATCTCAGCCTCATCCTTGACTTGGCTTGGCTTGGCTGTGTTTTTCTATTCAGGTCAGTTGCACAGATAAGATCTTTGTTCCTGTCTAAACTTTTTCATTTTTGTTCAATTCTGAAATCATTGCCTCAGAGACAGAAGTTAAATTTTGGGTAGGTCTGTGAAAAAGTGGTCACTTACATCGTTTTTTTTTTTTTTTTTTTTTAGTATACATTTTACAAATGCAGTGTTCTAACAACAGGCTATAACATCAGTACCGTCATAGTCCAACCTAAACTTGCACTGCTGCCTGATGCATTTAACTACATTTGCTTTGCTTTTTTGCTTTGTATATTGCATTTTAGCGTGGATGCAACTATCAAATTTAAAGACCACTCACAACAGCTTTTTAAAAACGGGCTAAGGACATAAGAGGGAACTTAGAATTAGTTGACTAGATTGGGCAATCAGGATTGTAAAGTGAAGATTTTGTTTGATCATGAAAACAAATGTAATTATTCTAAAAAGTGCAGCTACATAAATATTCTTGCCCCATTTGACTGGATAACTCTATGATCAGTCAGCCTGGGCCTGGTTGTGTTTGCCTGGAAAGCCTTTTTCTATTTTTAAACTTTTTTTACACAACCACCAGCTGGTTTCACAGTGGTTAGAGCATTGCCCCTGCAATCAGAAGGTTGTGGGTTTGAATCCCAACACTGCTAGTGTCATCATTGAGGTACCCTTGAGCAAGGTACCGTCCTCACACACTGCTCCCGGGGTGCCCTTTGTTGGTGGTAGCCCCTTGATTTGCTTGGTGAAAGGCTTAAATGTAGAGATATAATTTCACATTTGCTGTGGTATGTTCACACATGACTATAAGGGGCCACTTTACTTAAAAATAATGTTTATGAAGTGTTTGAAAAGAAAAACTTTTATTTATATAGAAATTTGTTGAGGGCTTTTAAATTTCTAAAAGGTTCTTTACAGTTGGTGGTGTAAAGGGGGTGGTGGTGGCCTAGTGACTAAAATACTTGCCTCTGGACCAAGAGTTCATGGTTTTGAATCCTACCTTCAGTATACCACCACTGGGTTCCTGAGCAATACCCTTAACCCCAAGTTGCTCCAGGGAGACTGTCGCCCGTAGGGAATGGAAGTCGCTTTGGATAAAAGCGTCTGCTAAATACCGTAAATGTTTACACTTGCACATTGCAACTACAAAAATTATTTGTAAAGAACCACCTTGTGAATCTCTATGTCATCCCCCTGAAGACACTAATAAGTCTGTAGTGAATAATAAGTGAGATTGAACTGTAGTGACATTTATCTACCTTGAATGTATATTACATCACCTTGCACAGGCAAAAATATATAAAAAAAAACATGTTTCATCTCCCTGTCCCACCAGAAGGCTCAGCAAGCTTTGACACCTCATGCTTCATTCAGTATGTCTCATACACCTTATGAGAAAGTATTCTTTTACAGTGGTTTTGTATAGAACCATAAACACTTAAAGTACCATTTGGCTGCATAAATGGTCCTTTTTCTAGTTAAATGGTTCTTCTCTAAAAGCAAAAACTTAAAAAAAAATGTTCTATATATGCCTAGAAAGGGTTCTGCGATTAGTACAAGTCAAGGAACCTTTTTTGGTATTATAGAGAGTCACACTTCATTCTGAGGCTTCGGGCTTCATTCCGAGCCTTAAATCTGCTGTTGACTATGAAATATATGCCTCATTTGAAAACCAACAGCCCTTTTGAGTTGATAGCATAAATCTGACATACCTCAGTAAGGACAGACTGAAATTCATCCTTTAACAACCATCATCATCCAAATGCATAAAAATAAATGTTGCGTTGCTCTGACTGCTAAACAGCTAGTCAGCTAGCAGAGGTCTCTTTGAGACCTAGACTGCCTGTCCTGCATTTGTGGAACTTTCTGCTGACTGAGAAATGGTGGGAACAATTACAGCTGACTAAATCTTGAAGATATTTAGCTTCATTGTAAAATTTTCCTGTTACCAGCCATCCATGTGGAACCCAAGACCTTTGATACCCACATTACTTCCTACTTACTCACCAAACTTCTAAAAACAGATCTTCTGCTAGCTTGAAAAGGTTAAAGAAACAAATGTGCTTTTGCTTGGCAAAATCTCATTGACTGTTAATGCCCTGTGTGCCCGAAAAATAGTCCAGGGAGATTAGCAGCATATGTCAGTGGTGTGGAGTGGAAATCTGTTGGGATTCTTTCTTATTCTAAAATTGCTCCAGCTCTGCTCTGCTACCTGTGTGTGTCACAAGGGACGTGGTTTGCAGTTTATATGTGGTGGCTGTTAATGCACACAGAATTTGCCCAGTGAAGCAGTACAGTGGGGCTAGGCTGGAAATTCTCCTTGCTTATATATATATATATATATATATACTGATATACTGACGAAAGATAGCAAGTAATGTGTGTAATATGGAATTGTGTAGTAAGGAATAAGTGTAGTACAGAATAAGCTTTTTTGTTTAAAATTAAAATTATCATACAGCTGAAAATAAAGGTTGCCTGATATGCAGCTGATGTACAGTGCACCCCCACTTCAACGCAGATCAGCAGTCGCGGTTTCAGTCCATCGTGGGTTTTTTCGGAGAACCAAACTAATAACTGTCCACAGAAACCCCCGCACTAACGCAGAAACTTCACATATCCTCCACATTTTTTTTTCTTTTGTGGCGTCTGGGCCTTGTCCGCCACGCCCTCTCGTCCTCGTGCTGGGTTGCAAAGCACCCGCCCAGACATGAACAACCCTGCACAAGTACAAGGGGACGTGGCAGACAAGGCTCGGATGTCACAGCTTTTTCATGGCAATATATTTCCCTATAAAAAATAACTGTAAATGTTTTGGTACTGTCCAGAGAGCACAAAGAAAGCTTGTCTTAGGGTGGTGAAATACCTCTGTACTCAGAGGCAGGAAGTTTGAAAGTAGCCAATCTCCTTGGTGCTGATTGGCTGCTGCCCTTTGATGCATCTGCAGTTTGCCCCGTGGAGCGACTCGAGTGTTCTCGTGTTTTTTTGTTTTGTTCCTCTCAAAGCCCTGTATTTTTATTACTGTAAATTAAATTAATTCATTAATGTATTTACCCTGCTTATACCAAAGAAAACGACAGCGCATACTAAAGAAAACACGCATGCGTGAATTACAGTACAGTCTATACAGGGGTAATATCAGTATTTTACATTCTAGCACTGCTGGAGATTAGTGTACACTGTACAGTACGAATACGAGTTTACCATTACATTTTCTTTAAGGGTAGTGAGTTTAAAATGCAGTTAAAGTGTTTGTGTTTTGGGAGCATATTTATAGGCATATTTAGGATTTACAATATAGAAATTGGCATTTTAGGCATTTTTCTTACCAAATCACAACAACATGGTTTTTCACTATACGCGGGTGCTCTTGGAACGTATCACGGGGGTTTTCTGTAGTGTAGTGGGTAGCATGGCTGCCTTCCATGCAGCAGATTGGGGTGGCACTCCACACTACCAGTCCTTGGGTAAGAGTATGAAATAAATCTATCACTGAAGCTGTAGCAGAGTCTTAATGGAAACATTATTGGTGCTCAGAACAGAACTAGCAATCTGGGAAGGCAAAATCTAAATCTTTCGGCTCTAAACTCCCCACTAAACTATCAACAGACCAAACACACCTACTTGTTTACTTCCCTTTCAGCAAGAATGTGACAATTTGACAAGTTCTTGAGGTTCCCCAGCCTCGAAACACAAATGCCAGTGCAAATTATATGAATACTCTAAACAGCCCAAACAATTTCAAACAAAAGCAAATCACAGTTTTGTGGCAAAGCAGGCCCATTCATGCAGGTGGGAATGCATATTAGTTAGTACAGAACAACATGGACAACAGGATATATTTTGCAGTGATATTGTTATATCGAGTATTAATGACATGCCTTGCATTGATGGTTTTTGGTAAAGTATTACTGTCAAAGATGGTATTCTATTTTTTTCCAACACTATGCTTGCGTGATCATGATTTTGGTTTGTAAAAATATATAAACAATAATTAAGAACATCTTAGATTTGCTGTACAAAGCTAAAGTTTCCATTGTTTTTACATAACAGAACACAGTACATTTCATCTTTGGAGGCAATGCCTGGTAATTTACACTCATTGCATAACTTAAAGACTATTATTATTCCAGCTGTGCATTTTTTTTCTTTAGAGCTTGTTCTTCCTCTGCTGCTATCCAGAAATGCTTTCATAAGAGTCTTCTTGGTGAGTAGCAAACATAAAACTTAGGTAGACACAACGACTCTTTTAAATGACTTCACGCATGTTTAACATTGTACAATAATGTAGAACATTATTGAAAAGTAGAAAATAAGAAGATAAAACATGATAACCTGAAATGTCTTAGGAGAATCTGGACCTTCTTATTTACTATATATTTACTATATATTTACTAAAATGACCATCCCAGTCCCTTGACCTAAGCCTGTTGAAATCCTGTGTGATTGAAGCTGAAGAGGAGTGGACCTAGAACCCTGGAGTAAATGCATAAATGCAGAGGTACCTATAAAGTGATGCTTTTATTAAAAAAAATATTTACATTTGCTCAAAATAAAGGTTAGATTTCACATTTTCAGTGTGAGATTGAACTAGCTCTACATAGACACTTTTATGACTCCCTTTTTCCCATTTTTACTAAGGATTCCAATAGTTATGGATTTGAGTTATTATTCAACAATCTAGAACATAAACCATTTAATTCCTACCAGTTCTGATACCTCTCTTTCTGCTTCCAAACACATGTGTATCATTTCTGTATGGTGGATTGAAATACAGTAGTTAAAGGAACTATGAGGAGTCTTGGCATAAAAGCCCTTCAGTGATCACAAAACCAGTGAGAGAGAATAATATCTTATACCAGAGGAAATAACTATGCAGCAGTTATAGACATGATGCCCATAACTCTGTGTTATTCTTGGCAACATATTTGCTTTTACAGCAAAATGAAATTTCAGCCTTAGGAGGGAAGTCATACCAGTCTGTAACTGCAACCTGAATATCTGTAGTGAAAAGTTATTTGATGCTGCTTCGAATTATAAATGTATACTATGTTGACCATAGACATAACCATGGCCAGGTTATCTATAAATCACCCATTGCCAAAAAAACTTCATTCTGTTGGCATTTTAAGTGGTGTATTAATCTCCACTGGCACATTAGTAACTTTAGTTCATCCCTGGGTAGGCCTCCTTGCCAGGTGGTCTGACATGGTTTTCTCTGAACACGGGAGGTTCGTTGCTAACCCACAAACTGAGTCTTGTGTTATTTCCATTTAGATCTCCCAGTGTGACACTCTCTGCCCACGGGCCGGAGGTATAAAGAACATGATTTACTGGGTCTTTCCCAAAGTGATATTCATTTTCCAGCACAGTAGAAGTTCTCCGAAAGTCGAAAGTGCATCTTAGTATATGTGGGTTTTTAATGCAATGTGGATTTATACTGGTGTAAAATCCATTTCCTAAGTAATCTAATAGTAAATCTAATAGTTATGAAGACCTTCAGCTGACAAAATGTGGTCTTTATAAAATAATAAAAAAAGTGAGATGAATGAATGTGTACTATCACTTATACAATTTAATTGCATATATTATGTCATATAATCATGTAACTGCAATTATATTAAAATAATTGCAGATACATGATTATATGACATAACACCATCAGAAATTGTATCTACACAGAAAACCCAGATTGTACACATTGATCCATTCTACTCTGAACAAGACAGAGTCCTAACTGACTACCTGAAGATTAACAAAACCAAAGTCTTTGAATGTGTCGCCAGGGAGACATTTGGTTTAATTGGGTTGGTATGCACTCCTGTGCTAGCAGGACCATGTATCTTGGATTAGCTCACCATAGTATGGCCCAGAAGTGGAAAAGCAGCTAATGTCATTATGTTCATCAGCTATTCTGCATCTTACTGTCACTGACTGACCAACATTATGGTTCCTGAAATTTTAGTCCTTTAGTTCAACAATTCCAGCTTCAGCTCGTTAAGTTTGTTTCAATGTTGTACATCATATACTACTTGAAAATACAACTAAATTTGTGAATTTGATCACTGGCAGTGCCACAGCCATTGGTAGCCAAGAGGCCTCTCTCTCTCTATATGGGTATGATGGCCCTCCCTCTCCTCCCATCACTCAGTGTGATGCCAGCTAACAGAGGTGTTTATTGGTAGTTAGTGTTCTCCTCCAAGCGTGCGGAGCTGTATAATGATGTTGTGTTTACAGCAGTTCAAAACGATGCCCTGGGTGGCCTCATGTGACTCAGAGGAAGCACATGTTAACCTTCACCCTCCCAGTGTTGGTGGTATTGTGTGATTGAGGAAGTTCTAGGAACTGGGCATGACTAAACTGTCAGAAAAAAACAGAATCAAATTCCAAACTTTTTTTTAAAATTTTTTATTGCACCACAGCACTTTTGAATATTGATTCCACATCATGTATAATATGCAGAATTTTAGGCCAAATTACAACCATTTCTCCAGTCTTACAGAATGGTTTTAATTTGTGAGAGATTTAAAAGTAAATTCTTGCCTGCTACCCATGCCTTTGCCTCTTTTTTCCACACTTCAGTCTCTGTTTACTGTGTAATTTTTCTATGCCACAGTTTCCCCCCCGAAGGAATTCATGGACCCTCTGTTGATGAAAGGTCTCCCGCCATTTTATTACATCCAGAAAGCCCCAGCTTGAAAGCCCCAGGTTTCTGAAATGTTCTCCATCATTACTGTAAATCCTGTAATGGGCTTGCCTTTGTTTTGTTAGGTGCGGTACGCGTAAAGGAGATGATGGAGAACAGCAAACTAAGGGGGAAAAATGAAATGTCAAGGTAGCTCTGATTGGCAGATCAGTTTTTGTTAAGTCTACTTTAATGTTTTCCTATGCCTCTGAGCGATATCCTTATTGAACTGGCAGTAGAGTGAGGAGAAAAGTTATGCAACTCGCTAAGTAGCATAATGACCATATTCTAGTATAGAGTCTTTTGCCGTGAGAAGAATGAATTCATTGTGGCCACATAGCGGTGGGAGTGTTTAGTAGGCCTGAATCCCACCTAAGCTCTGTCACCATGGGATGAACAGTTTAAGAGGAGGAATATATTGCTATTCCTCAAAGCCAAGACCATTCTCCAATCCTGTGCTATCTTATAATGAAGAAGCCGTGTGGCCATGCAGCTTTAGCATCAGTTGTTCCATGTTTTGATTAATTTAAGCTCATAAACATGGGAGCACTGCGGGGGTTACCCAGATATAATGTAATCTATCTGTCATGAGGAATAAAGATCAATTTGAATGATGTATAACAGACACAAGCATGAACTGAAGTCATGCAAGGCTAATAACCTTTGGCTTGTGCATATGTCTTTGTGTCTAAATGCACATTTGTGTTTGTTAAGGAAGAAGACTAATTACGTCAATCTTTCTTGCCCAGTGAAATGGCCAGATCTCTATTT
This sequence comes from Hydrocynus forskahlii, assembly GCA_037974365.1. Lineage (NCBI taxonomy): Eukaryota > Metazoa > Chordata > Actinopteri > Characiformes > Alestidae > Hydrocynus > Hydrocynus forskahlii. The sequence continues at coordinate 21,532 of JBBPCX010063981.1, read as the reverse complement.
AGACGATCTTTCAACTATTACCCCAATTTCTCTGGGGAACGTGACTTTAAACCTGCAAAAAAGAAAGCCATGTGCTAAAAGGATAATGCCAAGAATTTCTGGAAAGGTCACTGGAAAGAATCGGACAGCAGTCTGTTTATGATAGATTAAAGAATCATAGCATGTAAATTTATTCCTTTGTTATTCCATGGAGCGCTTAGGCCTACATTGTTAAACAACAGTGTGTTCCAAATGTTGCCGTAATTCTTTGACGTCTGTATAAAAGGAGAAGGAAGACTTCCCTTCATAAAAGAATATATATTTGTAAAACATGCTGAAGCTCATACATTGCATTCTGTTTTCCAAAGATTAATTCCCCTCCATAATAAGGAGTACCATGATTTTACAACTTGCAGTTATGCCATAACCATGACATCTTGGAAAAATATTAAGATGCTGGCATCTGGATTGATGATATTTGCCTTCAGACAGTGATACAGACGAGCTCAGTCTGAGGCAAGATCTAGGGCTGCATTGTTTTCATATAAAGACTGCGATTTGTATTTGTACTGAAATAAGATTGACTCTCTCTGCATAGTCTTGGGAAATGTTTTACTATCATCTATTCAGTGACTACAGTTTCTCTTACAGAACTGTACAAAAGTGTGTATCCGAGAAAGTAGTATGTGAAGCCGTTTGATCTGTTTTTATCATTTGTTTGCTCAAAAACACTTATATTAGAATAAATACACATTGATAAACACTATATTTTATTTATATTTTGATTTTATGTCTATCAGTGTGACACACATAACTATTTCCAGACCTCTCCTCTCGGAAGCTCAGTGTGTACAGTTATCATCTAGTTACTAGTGGTGCAACCATCTAAGCATTGGTCCTATTATTGAGGGATCACAAATTCGATCTCTGGTGATGCCACAGCCATCTGTCTTTGGGTGGGTAGGATGCCTTCCCCCCCTTACGGCATACGAAGCATCAGTATTGACAGTTATTGTTCTGTACTGGCATCATGTTAGTATCAGTTTAAAATGATGTGGTAGTGCTTAATGTTTCTTAGAGGAAGCACATGGCAGCCTCCACCCTCCAAGCTTAGTGATGTCATGTGGTAGCATTATACCTGACTGGTGCATGGCCATAATTAAACTGGAGAGAGAAAGAGTTACAGTTACCACCCAATGCCTTAATTATTTGAGTGTAAAAGCTTCATTAATTCATGAATGAAACCAAGTGCTGAGAAGTCAGGAGCCAAACCTTTGGTCTTCTAACTGTATTCTTCTCACCTGCATATTAGTAACCATAATTTAAAAAATCTTATGAATCTTATTTGTCCAATTTTTACAGTGTTTTTATGGCAAAAACACATTTAATAGTTCTAAGCATTTCTGGTTGCCTTGGTTTGCACAGCACTGTATGTCTTTAGAAATCTGATTCCTAACTGACTTGTCTTCCACATTCCACTGTAGTGTTGTAATAGGGAATCAAGACGTAAAAATTGCCTTTTTTTCTTTTCCATTCTAAGGCTACAATGAAAAGGTTGGACGTGCACTGCATCAATCCATTGTGACCACTTGTCTAAATGGGAAGTGACTCAGGCTGTTCATCTGTCATGTGTATTTTGTGTAAAATGATAAGCCTTACTAAACAAGGGTGCAGTGATGGGTGTGGAGGACAAAACTGCATGTACATGTTTTGCCACAATACAAGCATGTTTAATAATTGGGCGGTGGGATATACATTTATTGAGACTGAAGGATTAGGAAGAAGGATTGCAGCATTTTCAGATATGAAACATGAAAATATCTCACATTGATAGTGTAATTCTAAGATTGCACACTGATAGAGAATACATATTCATACTGATTCCAGTAACACCCAAATGTTATTTTTGTCTCAGCATACTGTATACACCATCATGTTAGAACCTCTAACAATTAGTACTAGGCCCAAGTCATTTTGGACAATGCCATGCTTCCAACTTTGTGGACACATGACTGTGTCCCAGTGCACAAAGCAAGCTCCATAAAGACATGGTTGGATGAGGTCAGTGTAGAAGAACTTGACTGGCCCGCACAGAGCCCTGACCTCAACCGCATCCAACACATTTGGGATGAACTGGAATGGAGATTTAAAGCCAGGCCTTCTCGTCCAACATCAGTGCCCAACCTCAAAAATGCTCTATAGAATGAATGGGCACAAATTCCCACAGAAACACTCCAAAATCTTGTGGAAAGCCTTCCAAGAAGAGTGTAAACTGTTATACCTGAAAAGGGGGACCACTCTATATTTAAGTCTGTATTTGAGTGCAATGTCTTAAAGTCCCTGCTGGTGTATTGGTCAGGCGTCCCAATAATTTTGTCCACATAGTGTATGTTGCTAACTGTCCCCATGGCAAGATCTGACAAGATAATCATGTCATTAGTCTCACAGGACAATACAACAGCTGGATGGTGGTAAAATCTGCAGCTAAGCAGAGGACACCCCTTCTAAGACCCACTCCCAGTTTCCTATCAACACAAGCGAAACAAGCTAGCAAGTGAAACACTACTGTTATGGTTATTTTTATTACAATATATTGTCTGCATATGTACGACACATCTACATACTTCACTGAGACTTTTAGTGGGCCATGCTAACTTACAATACGTATACGTGGTGATGATTCTATTCTGAGCGCCACTCTAATAAGTCAATGCACATGCCCAAAATTTCTCATACTCAGCCCCCTAAGATAACATAGAACTCTCGAGAGATATTCTCGCAAGACACCAATGCATGGTACACAATCTAAATGTTACTGCATTCATATGTAACTCAGAAATATTTATTTATAGGATTTTACATGTAAGTCCCTCATTGGCAGAGATTGACATCTCCATTCACTCCCCTCAGGTCGAGCACTTCTCAGAGGTCCTGGGTAAAGTGGTTCCTGGGTCTTGTAAGAAACAGCTTTAAGGTGTTTAAGATGTAAATCTTTTATTTTATCTCATTGAAAACTGAACTAAAATATTTCACCATGTATTATTGCATATCCATTCACACCATTACGTTTTTGAAAGTGATGTCTTTATGGAACTTTACAGCTCAAGTGTCTTTCAGCCTCGACCTCATGGATCCTTGTGAAGGCTAGGAAAAGGAGCTATTAGCAGTGAAGAATGTTGCTGGAACTCACATGCCAAAAAAGAAAAACCTCTTACTTTATCAACACATGGACAACAAAGTAGTAGAATGTGGGTCAAGCCAGACATATTGGTGAAAATGTGTTTGTGTTTGAGAACAAAAACAAATAGGAATGTGTGAATGCAAAGCCAAAAGCAGCCCTCTTCCAAAACCACTTTCCTCTGGGACAGGGTCATTTCCAGCCTCTGCTGTGCTGTTTTTCTTTAGAGCTGTTCTCCTTATCACCGCACTCTTTGGGTCAGTGCATGTTTAGTGGCCGTTTTTTAACACTACTTAATTCAGGCCTTTTATATATTTTAATGTTTCCTTGCTAACAGTTCTCATGAGTCTGACAAAGTCTGACAAATCCAAGGCAATTGGTGGATGTTTAGTCAGTAACTGCATAACAGAACCTGCTTTTAGAACATCATTGCTTTTGCTTGTGCTTTTATGTGGAATTTTAAAAGGCCCATATAATACATCTTGAGGTTATTACACTTATTACACGCGTCATAATTCATTTTTCGACGACCATCTCCATGTCCCTTAGTTAAGCACAGTTTCTCTCACTGTGGCTTTGAGACATATATGTAAGTGACCTCTGTTCTGACTGCCTACCGTATAAAAATCAGTCAAGGCTCAAACGCCCCTTACCACATCTATGTAATTAAGTGGGCTAAATTGCTGTTGGCTGAGTAGGTTATGAATGGATATCTGGACATATGTAAAGGTATTATTTTGTGACATCACAAAAACAGCACCTTCTAAATGGGATAAATGGACCATACAGACTGGGGAAATGAAAGACTTTTGAAACTTTAACAACAGTTGCATACTAATGAAATAAATCAAATTCTTCTTTACAAAAAAATAAAAAAAGAAATTTGAAGAAATGTTTCAGATTGCTTTAGACATGCCTAAGGCCTACATGGCAACAGAATGGGACTGGCTTTAGCCTGAAAATTCATTGTACAGTTAGTATTCACATGCGTTCACCATCCCAAAACTGAACTAAGCTCATATTTCCCCACAGTCTATATATGTATTACACGCAATACCTCACTGACCAAACTCATGCATATAGACATAAACAGACCAATAACCAAGTGTGTTTATCGTCTCAAAAATCAGGTCAGTCTAAAATCACGGGGTAAAAAAAAACATCTTATGTTTTTGTGGTCAAAGCTGGGGTGTCTTTTTTATGATGTCAGCCCCAGTTCCATGTCGCATCAACCTGAGCATAACTGTTTCAGGATAAGCTCCTCGAAGTGCCTTCATAATGTTATCCTTCAAACCAAAACTCAGAAACTGATCTTGTATCAGTTGGCACTCAACTGAGGCAGCTCACGCGTCTGCCAGGCCTTGACACTCCGCCAGTCACTCAGGAAAAGGAAGTCTGGAAAGTTCTGGCTTCAGCCTCGTCTGTGGCTTTCGAATTCAACTGTTAACACAGCAGAATCGACTCCGCTGCCGTTGACTGTCCATATTCCGACTCCAAATGACCAGAAATGAAACCTGTGATGAAAGACTTGATAAGCTTTTGTCTTGTTATCCCTCATGGCTGGTTATGTTTAGGAAGATGGTTGAGATTAAACCTCAAAATCATTTCCATTCCATCTGCTTTTTATACTCGGAAGACTTATCACCAAACTTCCATCTGCTCGTTCTGGCTTCCAAAGGTTGTAACTCCTTCAGGTTTCCGAAGGTTGGGGAAAAAACAGGTCTGGTTTCCTCTCCAGGCATTAGCTAGGAATCATAGAGTGTACAAAGAAAGATGACTTTCTGTATTGAAGTCAAAGAATTTGACTATATATAGGTAAAGATTTAAACTACTTGTGTATTGATAAAATGTGTGAAGAATTTACACAACGTGAGTGATGGAAATGTTAAAACAAATGTCATTATTTTCTTAATAAAGAAAAAAATCCAGCATGAGAAGGGCCATACAGCGACTGCAATCTCTAATGTAGCTATTTTCAAAAGTTCACTAGTGATATTGTGTATCTTACTGTTTCTTTAACATATTTTGACATATTCTGTTGCACTTAACATGTTTGACCCTGGTTATTGTTTTCTCTTTGGTATTTATTTCTCCTCTTGGCTCTTTTTATCTCTTAGTCCTGCTTTTACTCATGCTCCTTATTCCTTTTATTTTTGTAGACTTGAGTTTGTAATCCATCTCCCTGGACTGGGAAGCACTTTGGGTCAACCCCCGCTGTTCTTAAATGGGCTTTATAAATAAAAGTGATTTGTCTTGACTTGACTATTGCTTATTTGCTCAATTTAAGAAACAAAACATAAAATGTGGCATGTGCATAAGTTTAAGTACTTTTCATTTGGTAAAACCATGACATCCAAACATTTGTTGAAGCCAACTAACAATCTCTTCCAGATGTATGTTTTTTCTACTATTCTTTGTAGAATGACATGTTTAAGATCTAATCACAGATTCACAACAGTATTAGAGTCTGGGGATGGTGGAGGCTGTTTCAAAATCATTACTCTTTCATTTTTTGCGTCTGATTTGATCTCGGTTTTAGATTAGTATCTTTTTGATACATCCAAGCTCATTTCTTCCTAACTTTCTGAAGACTTCAGACCACAACACTTGATTTCACAGTGCCCCTAGTTTATATAGGTATTGGGCTGAAGACCTCAGTTACTTTTATGACGAGATCACAGTTAAGGTTACCTTCTAATAATACTTCCAGGTAGATGATATTTGTGCAGTAGGATTGCACAGTAGGCTGATGGATCAGTATCACTATTTCTTTTCAGTCCAGTCTTTCTGTAGGTCCTCAGCAGTGAAGTGGAGGTTTAGCTTTGCATACCTGAACAGCCTACAAGTAGATTTTTCTTAGACTTTTTTGTTTTAATATTAACAGTTCTTTTTAACTTCCATTTCTTTATGGTTTTACAGGTGCTATACATTCACATATAATGTACTTGGATAAATTCATTTTTAGCTTTCGCATACAGCTATAAATCACTATTAAATCAGTATACATGAACTGTATTAGGTCCTTCTGGCTGAGGCCAGAGCCTGTTGAGCTTTGTTTGTATAATGTTTCTATAATTTTGGTGGTTGTAGACTACAATCTACAACCTTGTTCTGTCCTTGTCCTACTCATGTTTACAGACATTCCTAAGATTGTTATATTATCAGTAATTCAACCTGAATACTTCTAGCAGTGCAGACAACATAGTATGGCATTTTGAATGATTTGAGGATTTTATTTGTTTTTAAAGATAATGTCCTTATTTCAGACGCAGGACAGTCTGTTCCTAGTTATGATGAAAAAAGTCACAATTCTAATACAGTCACTCTTTATGAGTTAAGAAACTTCTTTTTATTTAAGCTTCATTTAAAAAAACTGTAACTACATGAGTGCCACTTATTTACAGTCAGTTTTACTCTAAGGTATTAGACTGTATTTAATATAATATATAAGTTTGTTGTCTGACTTGCTCGGTATCTACCCTGGAATGGTCTTTGTCATGACTTTGTGCATGCATCCTCCATCTTTCATGCTTTGAATGGATCGAAAGTCAGTGATGATGGTTTAGAGTCACCTGTGGATGTGAAGTGACAGTCCAGCACAGTCCAATACGAATAAACCTACTTTACTTTTAATTTTATTTGAAGCTGTATCATCATGATGCCGCTAGGCTAGAGAGAGGTTCTCCACCATGGTCCTGGAGGCCTCCTGCCATGCCCATTTCAGTGTTTTCTTGCTTTAACACACCCATTTCAAGTAAGAGCTTGATAAGTATCAAGTAGTTGAGTCCGGTGTTGGAGCTCGAAAAACACTGGAATGTGCAGGGCAGTGGTTCTCCAGTATCTGAGTTAGAAACCACTGATGTAGATAAGCCTGTAAGGATAGAACTCTCAAACTAGGTTTCTTGTTTATTTACATTACCTTATGCTAAATAGTCTCCACAAGCTATAAGAATGGCTGGTTACGTACATCTTCAGTGCCAAGTATCGATTCCTTAGATGAGTTTCGAGAAAGGAGGCTTCCAGAGCATCACAAAGAACTCTTTTTTTTCATACCAAAGTCTGTTACTCCGCCTCCACCACACATTTTATTGAATGAACAGAGTTAAAGGGACAATGAGAGGAGATAATAACAATTAATTAAACAGTTGATGTGCCCGAATTTCAACGGTCATGTGAAAAGTCAGTGATAGATAATATACACGAAGTGTGTATTATCTGCATATCTATTAAATCCAGTAACGGAACAATGAAAGGGACAACTAAGTGAAAGACATCTCACTTGACAAAAATGTTTGGCGTCAATTCCTCAGTCTTAGCCTGATTCTTGTATCAGTTCATTGCGTATTACAGGTTGCAAGTAAGATCTAAGGAAATGATATAAGGGACACACATGAAGACCCTGAATCCCAGTACGATATTGCACATTATTGGCCTCGTGGTTAGAGAGTTGCCCCTGTGATCAGAAGGTCATGGGGTCAAAACCCAGGACTGCTAGTGGCACCTCTGTGGTATCTTTAAGCAAGGTACTGTCCCCTCACACTGCTCCCCAGGCACTGTTCCTGGCTGTCTGCTGCTTCACTTGGGGTTAAATGCAGAGAAAGAATTTCACACGGTTCACATTGTGTGCTGTGGTGTGTTCACGTATGACAAATGGACACTTTACACTTACTATGTGTACACATGAGGGCTGTGATGTGTGTAAATTTGCCGCTTGGTGCTCACAAGCATGTTCTATGTGCTTTTAGGACAACACTGATATAGACTCAAACGCACCGTCACTCCAAATTATTTGAGATACTATTGACGACCGGTGTGAACAGTTTCGTTTACAATTGTCTGGCCATCACTAAAGGGAGGAAAAGGTTCAAATGTGACTAAAAACACATTTGTTTATTTATTAACAAGTCATTGAGCTTTACTAGTCTTGTGGTCCGGATTGAGCCACTGTAGACGGCCGACATACCAAATGCAGGTTAGCATATTCAGGGCAGCTGGTGGTTAGGGAGTTGCCCCTGTGATCAAAGTCATGGGTTCAAATCCCATGACTACCAGTGGCCCCACTGAGGTACCCTTGAGCATAGTACAATCCCACACACTGCTTCCCAATCATTGCGTCGCTGCCTGCCCACTGCTTCACTTGTGTGAATGGATTAAATACAGAGAACAATTTTGTGCTGTTCATGTATGACAAATGGACACTTTACACCAGAACCTACACCCTGCACTTCCCCAGACCTTCATGCTGTCTTTTTTGTGTGCTCAACCTTCCCATGAGGCCTCAAAAGCAGCATTTGGGTGCCATTTGGACCTGGTCTTGAGAACAATTTTCTCTGGCTCTTGGCAGTAAAAGGGAATTTTGAAGCCAGGCTTTGCCTATACTGACATCTACTGGACTTACGTCATGACATTAGCTTTTACGGCTCTTAAAGGAACAAAATGGGCGCATCTACATTGCACAATATCACCTTTTCTGTTCTAACGCAGATACTGATACCTACACTATCAGTCAATAGCGTTTCATTTATAATAAAGGGGCCATCTCCATGTAGGACAATAGTTAACAGATAATAACATGACACAAAACCACACTTTTTTAAATCACATTTCATCTTTAATCAGTCATAAATCACTTACAGTGTTGATTATTTCAAACAGATGGACCTTCTAAAATAATAAATAATAGCTCCTCGTTCTTGTTACATGTTGTTCGGTGACGTGGGCACTGCTTTCATGTGGCCTACTTGAGGGAGCAATACTGTTGTACAACCCCATTTCCCAAAAAAATGAAATAAGAATGCAATGATTTGTATGAATCCTTTTTATTTATATTTTACAAAGTGTCGCAGTTTTTGGAAAGGGAGTTTCAGGCCTTTTTTTTTTTAACAGAATTGACTGATTTGTTTGACACTGACTTGTATCGGTGCAAGCTTTTTCTTCTTGAGGTTAATTTAACTTGTTTACAGTATGGACATGAACAAGTATTTGTTGATATTTAAAATGACCCATTTTATATTTGTAAAAGAAACGTGCAGTTAAACGAAAGGAGTTAACTAAATTAGTTTATTTCTCGTAGTGCAACATTACAGTAGTGAATAGTCATACACTGGAATCACTGGAGACCAGGAAGGAGGTGAGCAGTGTGCCTCTGCGGGTGTGGGTGGGAGAAATATCTGTATATGTGACCCTAAGAGAGGCACTCTATTATACAGGAGATTATCTAATGTGTTTTTTATGGAATGATAAAAATGCAAAGCCAGAATTTAAACTGGAATTGTCAACATTTTCTCCACTTACAGTACTTCAGTTCACTTTGTCTCCATCATTCTTCTAATATAATCATGATTCCCACTGTTAGCTTAACAAAAGAATGCTTTGTGAGGGGTGGAACAAGTAAAAGAAAAATCTCAATTATGGAATAATGGAAATAATTTATCAGTTTAAGTAAATGATTTAACTCAAAAAACTGATAAAACTGGACATTTGTCTGGTCTGGCATGAAGTAGCGTTTGACCTATAATAAAAACACAGTTGTGGGCTATTTTATTTTACATAAATGCAAATTTGGATGATTTAATAAATAAAGATTAATCGTTCTTTTTTTAAATTCTTTCCTTTTGAGGCAGTTGAGTGACTACATAAATTTCAATGGGTAGTTAGGGTTTCTAACTCAGTGGCCTACATTTTTGACTGTCTGGGCAACTCTGAGGACTGGTTTGAAGATCACTGGTCCTAATTAAAATGTAAGGAGCATGCCTTTTCTCCTGGAAATGTAAATTCCTTACAGTATTCAGTACTGAATGATACTTGAGTAAAGTACAAAGCTTCCAAAAATAATACTTAAGTATAGTAACAAAGTATGATGATCACTTAAGTATTTTCTACCCCATGTTCAATGTTGTGCAAACAGTATGTAAAATAGACACACGCACTCCTCTAAATTACTATGAAAGTATCTAATATCTAACATATTTACAGAACCCTATTAATACATCCTTCACATATTTCTACATTTATCTAAGGCAGCAGTAATATTAAAAAATATCACCACACAAACAAAACAAATCAAGACACCCGAAAAAAGAAAAATAAATCAATGCATGCAATGCATGGTTGTCTTCACTTTTATGAAGTTCTCTTGTTGCTATGAGTTATCTGAAAAGTGTAATCTTTGGTGACGAGAACAAAATGCTCCAAGCACGCACTTCTCTAAATGCCTCCATTGATAGACTGAGGTTTGCACAGATTTGTTTGTTTTTTATCCTCTGACTGCTGATACAGAAGGTACAGTTCAGGGCTTATATGGTGAACTCTGGCTATTTGGTTTCCAAAAGAACTACTGAAGATTTTTAACACACGAAGAGGTTTGTTCATTCACAATTATCCATAAAACAGGTAAGATTCGTACCATATTTCCAGACACTTGAACTTAAAACAATTTGAAATTTTTTGCCACTAAAACTATTTCAGTTTAGCACTAGGGCAGGAAATTCAACCCACAAAGAAGGCTTCTGACCAAATAATCAGACCATCTTCATCCAATCCATCACATGGCAACATCACCACATAAGATCCTGCCTTTTGGATTACTTTTGAAAGATTCATAAAATCTTCACCAGCATTTTCTCACCATACCTCATTCCCAAAAGTGAACTGTAAATCAATCCAGACATCATTCTGGACAAATAAACTGCATTTACAGAAGGGTTGCAAAATCTTGTCCACAAAGAGTTGGTGTGACTACAGGTTTCCATCCCAACCAAGCAGAGCACACCTGACGAAACCCTTTGTTAATAAGATTGAAAACTAGGACTGACCCAAATACAATTTTACAGGTTTGAACGTTTGTTGGTATTTGGTATTACTCAAACACCATATGTTGCTATAGAAGCTGTGATTGTTCCCTTCCCTTCAAATGCAGATTTTACAGATACACGTAACCAGTAAGCATGTAACAAATAACTGTCATTTCATTTCTGGTGTTAGGTGGAAGGCTGAGACTAGTACACTGATAAGTATCATTATACTTACTTAAGATAATTTATCCAACATAAGTGCCTAAATTTTGAGCTCTCTACACAAGTGATTCCTCAGGTATAACTATTGTCTTAGAACATGACATGTACTATAGTTTATGCTACAAATATTGTAGCTTAAAAAAGAGACAATGTTTCTGAATACTAAATAGAACATAACATACCAACTTAAATGAACACTTGCAAATGCAAATTGTTCAGGCCAGCCCTATTAGACACCCTTGATTTACAGATCGTTTGGACAAGAGACCTCAACACAGCTCTTTCAAGGTAGGTCAGTTCTTAGACCACAATAGGCTTACAAGACTTCTGCAAAGGCACACAGCTGCTGGTCAATTACAGATACAAATTCATTATCCCAACCATGAAAATGAATATTGCCGGGGATGTGATTTGCTGTTCCTTTTACACAAGACAAGCGTTACCAAAATGACAATACGATGTCCAGTCTTACACCATCACTTCTGTAGCTACAGCAGTGTCTATCTCGGCCGTAACCAGGGGATGGAAGAGGAAGTTAAAGGCAAAGGCAAGAGCAGTGCGGGCATCGACCCTCCAGTCTTGTTCTATCTTGACTTGCCGTCTTATAGGCACCAATGGAGAGGTACAAGTCCTACAGTGAAGAGCTTTCAGCTCAAACACTGGCCATTTGCTGCCCAGTTTGCCCTCTAGAACAGTGCTGAACTCCACAACACTGCCTGAACTAAGTGCCAACAGCACGCTACGGAACTCATTACTTGCCCGCAACACAATGTCTTTGGTTGCATCATCATTGTCTTGTGTTCCTTTCGGCCTCTTATCCCCATAAGGCATACCCATGGTCACTTCGAACTTGTAGCGGTCAAATCGTTTCACATGGCATCTATGATTTGCGAGTGCCTTGAGTTGGCAAAGTGGTTCAGCAGGCCCTAGCTGGGAAGCTTCACAGGCAGGGTACTTATCCCCATAAAGGCAGCGGACCCAGTCCGCTATAGCACCAGGCAGAAGGTTGACGACTGCTTGCACGCCGTTTTCTATTTCGGTCACACGGACATACTTGAAGCGGCCCTCCCAAGTCACACGATGTCCCTCAAGATGACTGCAGAGAATCTGAGTATGTGCCATGTTGCGTTCCTTCCAGGCACGAGGGCCACAAATGTCGCTGTACTGCTGCCAGGTCAGAGTGGAGTTGTAAACTTTCATGCCCTCAGAGCGGTACACATAGAACCAACTGAAGAGCAGCAGGGCTGAGATCCACACCAGAATCAGTTTGACCACACTGCTCCGCCGTAACGATCGGATCACTGCAAGGGGCGACACGCTGAAACGCGTCCACCATCGCAGCAAAACAGGCAGCACGCACACACATACTGTTACTGCCATCTTGGCCAGCTCCAGTGCAAGGAACCATTGTATCAGCTGCACCAGCAGTACAGCGGCCAGCCCCAGCGAGAGCACAGGCAGGGCGAAGAAGAAAAGGAAGTAACCTACGGCAGTGCGCATGATTCCCAGGACAGTAGACTCACGCAGAAAGGTAACGGACAGTTCACACCACAAGAAGCAAAGCAGGTAGGGCAGCAGCATGCTGTAGGACCCGTGCAACCCACGGGCGGTGGCCATGCGCCCACATAAGTACAGCACATAAAGGTACAGAATACAAGGTAGACCCACATGCAACACCAAATAGTCACAAATTGGCACACTAAACCATGACCCTCCCACCATCCAAAACACCCAGCCCCCCAGCAACTCATAAGCGAAGGAGCAAATGGCAGAGGTGACTTGAGTGAGAAGAGCCATTCTGGCGTGTTGCTGCGCCGCTGGACGCAAACTCAGGTAACTGCTCACAGTAAAGAAGACCGCCACTGTGGCTAGTTCAGAGCATGGTATCCAAGACTTATCGGCCACAGGGAATGAGAGTATGAGGAAAAGTGCAGAGAGCAGAAAATAGAGGTGAGGCTCCAGGTGAGTCCACGTGAAGTTAGTCTCGGCTTGCTCTAAGTCCAGCCCTGGCTCAAAATGAGCCAGCATAGCCGTCAGGGTTTTGAAGTTCTCCCAGGCCTTGCTGTTCTGGAAAACCCTCAATGTGCAAATGACCATGGAGAGGAAGGAGAGGTAGAAGACGATGAGGGGAATGACAAGAAGGAAGAAGTCTAGAGTCAGGTTGGAGATGATGAAGAAGAAAATGAGTGTGTTGGCATGATGAGTAGGGATGAGGGTGCTGATCCACTGCATTCCAGCACGGGAGGCCCAGTCAATCAATACCTCCTTCACCTCAGTTACTGCATGGAGGGGAAACTTCAGTATCTACAAGGACATGGAGATGGAGAGGATATAGACTGTCAGAATTTGAGCTGCTCTACATGAATACACAGTTCTTTTGTCAGCAATATTACACTAAATGCCATTGGTTACATTTAAAGTAGTGTTTGTCAACCAAGGGCCACTAGATGGTGTCCACATGTTATGATTCAGTTCTTAATCCAGTGCCACAAAGCTTCTTAGAGATAAATCTAATGCAAAGCTGTTCAGTTCAATACTTGCACCTATAAAAGATAAAACCTGAGAAACTGAACATTTTTGCAGTGGTCTCATATTTTTTTTGGAGCTATATATCTTTGTGAAACACTATTCAAAAGGTCAGCACAGAGTATCAAATCAGTATTTTCATGCTCTTCCTAGTACCTTCTGATGCAGAGGCAACTCATCAGGGTTCTTCACAGGCTCTTCATCATCATCATCATCATCAAGAGCAGCTGCGTCAAGAGCTGGCGTTGGCGAGATGCCTTGAGCATACCGCTTAGTGTTTTCAACAAACTCTTCTGCACCTATAAGCTGAGTCCCTACATGGATATAAACAAAAAGATTACATTTTTAGCCTTTTACTATGAACTTTAAGTCTTCCAAAAATACTCACATAACTGTTTTTCTCACCATCACTTGGGACAAGGCTCTCCAACACCTTCCTTTGTTTCTGAGCTGAGCTTAGGAGTAGGCCGTTAGAGGCACCATCTATAGGAATAGAAGGCACAGTGAAGCACAGGACAGAAGTAGATATATAGCTCCAAAAAAAAATAAGAGACCACTGCAAAAATGTTCAGTTTCTCAGGTTTTATCTTTTATAGGTGCAAGTATTGAACTGAACAGCTTTGCCTTAGTTTTTAAGAACTGCTAACAATATTTCTCCTAATTTTCAAAATAAAAATATCGTTCTTCAAAGCAGAATTTTAAAGGAAATGACAAAACATCAAAATAAGAGAAATGATGCAGTGTTTATAGAACTTGAATAATTCAAAGAAAACAAATCTCTTGTTCACTCCTAAACAAAATGGCAATAATTATCTTTGACATACTTCTGGTAGTGTTTTGCCATCCAACTGGTCACATTGCAAGAGGAGAGTGTTGATTACAGCAGTGTTTTTATACTTTTTCTCATTAAACAAGATTTGATTCAGGTGATCAGTAATCAGTACCTCATAAAGCAGAATGAGGTGCTTGTGTGGGAATTTAACCGACACTGGCATGGAATGGTTTCATACTCAGAGATGCTGATTTAAAAATAATTTGCAGTGGTCACTCATTTTTTTCTAGAGCTGTATAGTAGTATATGCACCCATGAAGACACGGATGAAATAATACTGTCCTTTGCAAAGGACTGGGCATGCTGACGAAAAGACATATTTTGTTGATTTTTTAGATGAAACGTACACACCCTCTAGTGGATGCACATTTTAATGCACAATTACCATTTACTTGCTGAACATATTGGGGAGAAAGTGCAAAAGTTACAGCAAATGTCTCATTTTTCCCCCAATATGTTAAACACAACAAATAGATATGAATTATGCACTAACATTTGCAAATAAAATAGCACAATTAAGTATGTTCTCTGTTACATCCCAGTCAGCAGCCACTTGTGGTGTGTTTTCCCCGGCCGGGACATCAGTAAGGATTCACAGCTGGCCGGTGGTTTAGTAATAAGTGATGGTTGGTTCTTTTCTGTGGTATGGATGTATTTAAGTTTCCCCTGTGCCCTGTCTGGTTTTCTGTCCACCCTCACATATCCCTCACACTACCCATCTAATTTACCCATCTTCTGTGTAGTAGCTGGTGAGCTTATGTTTCTCTGTGTTTTGGTGCTCAAGGGTCTTTGAGTTTTGCATGTTGTAAATAAAGTCAGTGTGCTGAAATGGAACCCTGCGTTTGCGCCTCTTTACACCCACAACACGTGACACTGTCGAGGATGAATACTTATACAGGGGGCATTTTTGCATATGGCGGAATATTGACATTAATACAGGGTTCTTACCTGTTTCTGTATTGACCTGGCTTATGTTTTCCAATAATTCTGAGGCAGCCACCTTTCTCTTCCTCTCTGGATTGAGCTTCCAGTACATGGACAGAGCTGCTTTTCTCACACTGCGCTCAAAACGTGACTCAGATGCTAATGTACGCACGTCCTCTCTGTTCTCAGCTGTGATACCTGCCACACACAAACATTCATAGCTTAAAGCAACACTGAGCACCAGTGCATGCATTATATGAATGTAGACGCTATTTTTTACCTTTTTTTTTTTTTTACCTATTTTTTACCTATAAGTACTTTTTACCTTTTCGTTCATGGAGGCACTTCTGTAGGAGTTTTACAGCATCCCTGCGGCCATTTTTTGCTGCCTGCAGAAGCCACGTTACCCCAGTGACACTGTTCACCTCTTCGTCCTCCTGTTCAGACAGCCGTAGGTAATACCTACCAATCTGCCAAAAAAAGATTCAACTGTCATTATTATTTCAATGACAATTAGTTGTAGCATTTTGATTAACTGCTAAAATAGACCATAAAGACTGTCATCATTACTTAAATGACGATTAGTTGTAGCATTTTGATTAACTGCTAAAATAGACTGTAAATATTGGGACACACCTCTTCTTCAGGGTTTGGGCTAGGCCTCGTACTTTCAGTGAAGGGCAAACTTAATGCTTCGGCAGATCAAGACGTACTGGACAACGCCATTGCTTCCAACTTTGTGGACACAGTTTGGGGAAGAACCTTTTTCTATTCCAGCATGACTGCGTCCCAGTGCACAAAGCAAGCTCCATAAAGACATGGCTGGATGAGTTCAATGTGGAAGAACTTGACTGGCCCGTATAGAGCCCTGACCTCAACCCCATCCAATACATTTGGGATTAACTGGAACAGAGAATGCAAGCCAGCCCTTCTCATCCAACATCAGTGCCTGATCTTATAAATGCTCCACAGAATGAATGGGCTCAAATTTCCACAGAAACACTCCAAATTATTGAGGAAAGCCTTCCAAGTAGAGTGGAAGCTGTTATAGTTGCAAAGGGGGGGGATCAACTCCATATTTAAGTCAACTCCATATTTAATTTGAATGCAATGTCATTAAAGTCCCTGTTAATAAAATGGTCCCAATACTTTTGTCCATATAGTGTATGTAGAACACATGGATGTGGTTGGAATATGACAATAATAAATCATGATGCTCTTATTTGTTTGCAAACCCCAGCTGCTTTATCTGGCTCTTAACCAGGCATGTATGTGCGTGCATGTGGGGCTGTGTCATTCTGACCTCTGTCTGGGCTTTGGAATCTCCATTCTTAGCTCTCTGCTTAAGTTCCTCTATGTTGAGCTCCTCTGGAATGTCCCCTGGGAGATAAGAGGGAAAATACAGATAGAGTTAGTGACAAACTGGACATTTTCACATCACATGTAATGTATGGACAAAAACAGATTGAATTTTAAGCAGCTGTTAAAAGCTTTCCATCTTCTTGTCAAGTTTATTTTGTTATTGTCATAAATGTTTGAAGTTCTGCGTTAACTATGTTCAACCCTGGACTTAAGATATTAATCTTTCATTCATTCATTTATTTTATGTAACCACTTAATCCTTACAAGGGTCGCAGGTACCCAGAGCCGATCCCAGGGCCAATGGGTGCGAGGCAGGGACTGACCCTAGGAGGGGAGCCAGCATACCAGGGGGACAATATTAATCATACAACTCAATATTTGAACCAAAACCTTTTGTTATAATTTTGAAATTTGGCTTTTGGACGTCTGGTTCTTATCACCACTGTGAACAGTTCTGGTTCAGTTAGTTTCTCTGGAAGGAAGCATTTCACATCAAAACACTCTGAATGACCATTTTAACATCTTAATGATTTAATTATGGAGTATTTTTGAAAGCGGCACATTTTCCCTTTCATTCTAATGGTCTCCGAGTGTTGAGTAAAGAGCTGCCTAGTTTATACAGTGACTTGGGGAATACCACTCTTTCTCCGAGTGTGTATTTCTGTGTGAGTGAGCGAGTGAGACAGATATCTGGGTCACTTTCTTGATTTAAATGTTGCCATCTGCATATGCACTTGCCTGCATGGCCACACATGCCGTGATTGGTCAAACAAGTCATATATATTTTCTTTTAAGAACAGAGTCATTCATTCACATTGCACCATTCTGAGCTAAGTTTGATATCTTGAGGTGCACCTTTCAGATGCATGAAGGCTTTACACCGATATTTATAGAAACAGCATAATGGAAACCACCGTCAGCTGGAAGGTCAGTGTGATTTGCACGAATGTTTGCATGGCTGGTGAGGAGTGTTTTGGTGCCGTACGAGTGCATTTGTACCTGCAGGAGATGAAGTCGCTGCCTGCGGAGGCGTGCCTTCCGTTGTCATAGTTACATCCCTGGCTGCATTTAGCTGAGAGCGACCTCTCTGCAGGGCAGGACGAGGGGGCGGAGACACTGGCGGGGAGGAGGTAGGGGTTGAATTGATGGACGCTGAGGATACTGAGCGAGAGGGGTGTGCAGACACGAAAGACCCTAGAGAGGGGGAAGAAGCCGGGGGTCCCACAGCAGGATCCATCTCTAGTTGAAAAATATACATATATAAAAGGAAAACTTTTAATTTGGGACTATGTACTGTGCCCTTCAGTGGGGTTTCCCATCTAGATAGATGGATAGATAGATAAAACTGTTCTTCATATGTCAGTTCATATTCATTTAGTAACAGATGAACAGTAGCTGACAGATGGATAGACAGATGGATAGATAGATGGATAGATAAATGGATACAGATAAATGGATAGGCAGATCGATAGACAGATGGATAAATGGATAGACAGACAGACAGACAGATGGATGGATGAATAGATGATAGAAAGATGGATAGATACATAGGTAAATAAAACTTTTTCATTTGTCAGTTCATTTTTACTCAGTAGCAGAAAGATAGTGGCTGAAATATTGGCCTTTTACATTAATGTAGTCTGAAAAACACTGATCCATTATTTTCCTTGATCCATGTCAGTCAATATCAGCAATTCAGAGAAAACTAGAATAACAATCTTTCAAGTTTGGTAAGCAGCCAATAAAGACATACGTATCAGCCAACCCTATCACTTTAATCAGGCCTTTTAGACAACACTACGGCCTGTGCGGTTTTTAGGTGTTTGCCAGTTTTCCTATAATGTGAGCAAGCAGGGTTTCTTTATTACATTGTAACTGTAGATTCATTGTAAATATGACTGAAATTATTATGAGACTTGACTGCTATTTTTAATCAATTTGATGACATGTTTAAAAGGTGACACTGGTTTTCAGCGCTCAAATATCTGCATTTTAGTCTCTTTCCGCATTTGTAGTCTTTTAGAAATAAACAGTTTTTTTGCGTGTAATGGTAATTCAGTGTCTCTCGTTTTAATCAGCATCGGCACACAATTCCAATAGACATGCCCCTAAATGTGCTTTTACTTTCACTTATAATTTGAACTTTCAGTTCCTCACATGACTGACAACCAGTGATGAAAACACTTTAATAGTTCTTTGCTTGCAGGTGTGTTTTTGGAGAGATGGGTTTATTCCAGTCACTACTACAGTGAAGTTATGTGGGTTTAGCCTACTCTACCCAGCTCTTATTTGGTAAAAAGTCCTACAATAGTGCTCATCAAATGCAAGTCTTTGGTTTCTTTTCTGATTTGGGAAGGCGATAAGTGAGATGGGGGTTGATGCTGTCCTGGTCAGTGTATCTGGGTGGAAAGCACCTGGCGCTCATCCTACAAATACCTCGGTGCTTCATTGTCAGGCCCCAGCACTTTACTGCCAGGGTGCCAGAGTACAAAATGTGACCTGTCTTCTAATAACTCTGGTACTCTTGTCCTACTTTAGCTCTTGGTCACCAGAAAGAAAGTTCTGAATAATTAACCATCCTATTATGTTTGGGGTCAGTGTGACTCCATTAAACAATTCATGTTACTAAATAAATAATTGTCATCATTTTTTGCTTCATATTAAATTACTATCTTTATGAATGGAACCAAACTGGGTAAACAAAAATTAACATGATGACATGTTTTCAGTGTCCTGTATGTTTTCTGTGAGCATTATTTATTTCTTCTTCCCCATATTCATTTAAAAAACCCTTCATGCCTACCTTACTTCTGCCTTAATCTCTGACATTTCTTTGACAGGAGCTGTTTAAGTGTACTTAGCCTGCAGTAACTTGGTTGAATTGCCGACGTTGATTTCAGTATAGCTTTACAGGTATGCAGAACAGGTGTGGACTACTTGAGCACTGATGTACGTCGCTCTGGATAAGAGTGTCAGCTAAATGCCATAAATGTAAATATGTTCTTTGGGGGTCAATAAGACCCCAAGCTGTTCAATAAAACATGTAAGAAATATCAACATTTCACACATATTTCTTTTGGTCGTTTTGGATAATAATGAGGGCAGTGTAATATGCAATTTTATAATGTTCAAAAAACTTCCCTCTGCTTTAGGGCTATAACTGAACATGATCATACCTGTAAGAGTGTGAGAACCACTGATAGATCATATGACATGGGGGAGGAAAACATATTTTCCACAAGAACTTTGATGTTAATACATGGACAAAAGTATTGTAGGGTTTTGGCTAGGCCCCTTACTTCCAGTGAAGGGCATTCTTAATGCTTCAGAATACCAAGACATTTTGGACAACGCCATGCTTCCTTTGTGGACACAGTTTTGTGGACACAGTTTGGGGAAGAACCTTTTCTATTCCAGGATGACTGTGTCCCAGTGCAAAAGGAAGATCCATAAAGACATGGTTGGATGAGTTCTGGGTGGAAGAACTTGACTGGCCCACACAGAGTTCTAACCTCAACCCCATCTAAAACCTTTGGGATGAACTGGAATGGAGATACTGAGCCAGGTCTTCCCATCCAACATCAGTGTCTGACCTCAGAAATCCTCTACAGAATGAATGGGCACAAATTCCCACAGAAACACTCCAAAATCTCGTGGAAAGCCTTCCACGAAGAGTGGAAGCTGTTATAGCTGCAAAGGGAGGACCAGGTCCGTATTATTTGAATGCAATGTCATTACAGTTCCTGTTGGGTGTAATGGTCAGGCGTCCCAAAACTTTTGTCCATATAGTGAATGTTTTATTTAATGCACTATTTAGGTAGTCAACAAACAAACAAAGTACCTCATACAATTGGGGGGCAATTTTAACTTCAATCGTTCAATTTAGGGTTAGATTTCTGGGGTCAAGTTAACCCCAAGCATGAAGGATGTTCGTAAATACGAACTTGAATGTTAAAAATGATTAATCTTGGCTGTATGTGTGTGTTAACAATAATGAATCTTGGTTGTATGTGTGTGTGTTGTGATCAGTAAGGACAAACAGTAGCTGGGCCTAGTGACAGACAGAACAGGGCCATTATTTTAGAGCCCAGAAGGTTTAAAAACACAGACAAAGACATGAGCCCGATGCTCTATTCACTCACCGGCTCTCTTCTGACGAAGGCCACCCCAGACCCGGCCGAGTGCGTTAATGAGATCCCTCTCTGGTCATCCTGTCCCTGTCTGAGACCCTGTATGTGTTTTGAAGTCCTCCTCGTCACTGCGGAGTCAGTGTAAAGGTAACCCGTCCAGCTGTTCCTCACTCAGTAGCCCCGCCCACTGCCTTAGCGCGGCTCGCTATTGGACCACAGTACCACAGTACCACAGAACCTCCAGACTCCACTGCGCTTCGGGAGCTTGCTGTTTCAAAATAAAAGTTCCGTCAATAAATTTGAACTTGTCTAAATAACATAACATGAAAGGTTTCGTCTCAAAACCCATTATCGACCAGTTATGTTTTTTCAACAGTTTCAGCAATATCAATAATGTCCTGTTTTCATTATGTACACGGCTGAGACTAGATACATTAATATGTTTGTCTTGTTATTATTTATGTCTTGTTATTGTTTATGTATTATTTGTTTGTGTTGTCATTTAATATGTACTGTATAACATATATATATATATATATATATATATATATATATATATATACATTTCTTCATACATATTATTTAT